>JAUZNJ010028558.1:2132-16005 GCA_034780135.1 Jordanella pulchra | reverse complement strand
CCCCCCCCCCCCCCCCCCCCCCCCTCCAGCCTCCTGTGGTGGAATTTGGGTCAAGGGGACTGGGACTTATTTTAAGGAGGGGTACTAACAGGGAGGGGGTTGCATTGTTGGATTTTAAATGGGACATTGGCAGAGGCAAGAAACAGTTTAACTCAAAGTAAACCCACAAATTCTCAGTAACTATTTAAACTTAAACTACATTTATATATTGTTTTAAGGTGGGGTCAGCAGAATAAATGGCTTTCCTCTCAAGGCAAATCTGAGCAGAAGACGTGGGTGTGTCCTTTACACATTTCATTTTCATTTTTAGGGAAAACATTAAGAGGGAAACTCTGAAATATAATCAGGATTAGAGAAAGATAATCCTGTTGTTGAATCAAACAAAAATCATCTGAAACATTCTTAGTAAATAGTTTATCCCTATAGTTCAGAAAAAAGGGACGTAAGCTGATGCAGATGTGCAGTTAAGCGTTTTTCTGTGAATTATAGAGATTTAAATCGGAAAATATTCTTTGTTGTGAGAAAATCGTGAAAATATAATCCTATTTGAGTTAATCTAATGTAATTTCTTTTTTGGGGGGGGCACCAGTTAATTTAATACTTATCCTAGCTTTGCTGTTAAGTGGCAGATTAGTTCCCACGGTGAACAGCTCGGGTTAAACAGCAGCTAACTCACTCTGAGTGTATTCCTGTAACCTGATGCCTTAAGCATAAATCATTCTGAGGTTTTTTTAGAGACCCCTGGGATTTTAGATGTGAAATTTCCCAGACTGTAGTAAAATCTGAGGAGGTTGTTCTTCCCCTCTGCAAACGCCTACATTTGTCAAAACACTAACAGACACGACATGTTGAATGTGTGGTTTACATCTGCTATCTCAGCTATCATTGCAACGTTTGACCAATATGTGTTTTAACTGCTGAGGAATGCCTACAGTGAGATAAGTGTCTGCCTGGATTTTAAAAGCACCGCAGTGAAGATCAAACACATTTTAAAGTGGCCTAGAAATCTTAGAAATCTGCATTAGTGTGCATTAGTGTACCATTTTAAATAAACCCGTGCATTATTTATCTGTATTAATACTCCTATGCTCTTTCACATTAGCACATTGCAAGTAATTAGTAGAAAAACTATTTGCAGTTAACTTTTCTAGTTCCTCGCCAGGAGGTCAGGCGCTTAACAAATACCTTATTATTTAAGGTTTTATATAAAATATAGAGTAAATTATTCTGAATCTGCAAGAGATTTGATTTCCTCATTAAATGAAGGTTACTGATGATAGTTTTATATGGGCATCATGGGGATTTCATTAGGAAACTTTCTACAACACAAAAGTGCACACAGAGTCAAGTAATAAACTAAATAGAGAAATTTGATCAATGTCTTACAGAAAGCTCTTTATTTTGTTTTACGTTTCAGTTGGCCAGCCAGATGGTGTGTCCCTGGCTCAGAAGGAAGAGGCTCCAGAGAGTACGGAAACCACCCCAGTCGAAGGTACTCCTCATGTAAACTGTGAAAAAATGGATAAAGAAGCACCCAGCGCAAATGATCTTTCCACCGTTGAAGAGAAGGAAGCACAGGAAAAGACAGATGATGCGGGTGAGGTCGGCTTCAAGAAGATTTTCACCATCGTGGGCTTGAAATTCACAGTCAAGAAGGACAAAAGCGAAGAGGCAGATCCTGTGACGCTTCTGACGGTTAAAGATAAAGAAGGAGAGGAGGTAAGCTCGACTGAAGAGCCTACAAAGGATGAGAAGGCAGCTGTAGCCGAAGAGAAAACTCCGGCTGTAGAAAACGAGGCCCAGACAGAAGCATCTTCCCCTGAGGGAGATAAAACTAAAGATGAATCAGCTGATGCTCAACCTGAAGGTGATGCTGCAGAGGCTGCTAATGAAGAAGTCAAAGTGGAACAAACCGAGAAAGAAGCAGAGACCACACCTCCACCCAAGGAGACTGGTATGTCCCCTTTCAGAAAGCTTTTCCTCGTGGGACTCTTCTCAAACCTGAGAAAGAAATCCAGCATCAAGAAGACAAAAGAAGAGGAGGAAAAGGAGGCTGCTGAAAAAAATGAAGTGGCTAAAACCGAAGAATCCACTGCAGAGGATAAGGAGGTGAAAGATGTGTCAGATGAGGCAGCAAAAGAGGAGAATGTTGTGTCAGAGGAGGAAACCAAAGAGGAGAATGTTGTAAAAGAGCAGGAAACTAAAGAGGAGACACCAGAGATTCATGAGGAAGGAAAATCTGAGCCTGAATCCAAGGAAGAAGCTCCAACCACACAAGAGGAGGCAAAATCAGATGCCATTGCAGAGATTAAGTCTCATACTGACACAACTACTGATGTAAGCAAAGAAGAGGACCAAAAGGCTGAATCAAGTGCTGAAGAGAAGGTTCAAGCAGAGGTGAGTGCTGAGACTGAGCTACAGTCATCTCAGGAGAAGCCAAAACCCCATGGAAGCCCATTGAAGAAGCTCTTCACTGGAGCTGGCTTGAAGAAACTCTCAACCAAGAGACAAAAGAACAAGAAAGAGTCTGAGTCAAAACTCACTGATTCTGGGGAGCACCCAGCAGATCATCCTCAATCTTCTGCTGAGTCTGAAGAGGCTCCTAAAGCAGAGAGCGGACCCTCATCTCCAGAGGCTTCAGGGGAGCATGCTGTTGCTGGAGAGACAAATCAACTTGAGTCTAGTCAAGAAGCTGAAGGGGAGTTGTCTTCTGATGGTGAGAAGAAAAAGGACAGTGTTATCTCCTCCTTTAGAAAACTAGTAACACCCAAAAAGTATGCTAAAAGGTCTTCTGATAGCGAAGACGAAGGTCCAAATGACAAAATAATTAAGTCTGCCACATTGTCCTCATCTGAAAGTGCTCCACTGGCAGAAAAGAGCATTGACGAGGAAAAGAAAAAGGAAGACAAGACCTCTGAGGAAGAGCCAAAAACCGAAAACACAGAGAAACTGACGAGTAGCACTGAGGAGACAAAAAAGAAAATGGACACCTCTGTCTCCTGGGAAGCACTGATGTGTATGGGTGGACCCAAAAAAAGAACAAGGAAGACCTCTGACTCAGATGATGATGAAACCAAAGCTGAAGAGGAGATTGTAGGAGCAGAAGCAGCAGAAGAAGGAAAAGAAGAGGAGAAAAAAGAGGATGACACTCCTACTGCTCAAAATCCTGAAAATGAAGAAGTAGCTCCTGCACCTGAGCCAGTCAGCCCCCCGCCTGTGAGAGAGTCCCCTTGGAGCACCCTGAAACGCTTGGTCATGTCAAAAAATAAGCCCAAAAGTGAAGAGAAACCAGATGGGTCTGTTGACCAAGATGCTGAAACACCAAAAGAAGAGTCCTCTTTCTCCTTAAGAAAGTTCTTTCCTGGACGCAAGAAGAAGGTGATAGAAAAACAGGCATCGGCAGAGCAGGCCTCAGGTGAAGAGGACTCTGACACCCCAGCTGTTGTTCCTCTTTCTGAGTTTGACGAACAAGTTGAAACAGCACAGGAAACACTGAAAGAGGCAGCTACAGTCCAGAGTAAAGTGTCAGCTGAGGACCGATCGCCATCATGGATTCCAGCCGGCCTTGAAGATGGAGAAGGTCAACGTGATCAGCTTAGTGATATTCCAGAGGAGGCCGAAAATGCAGCTACACCCAAATCTGTTGACACTGACATCGCAGAGGATGAAACCGAAGACCAGGTTATTCCTCCTAAAGGTCGGACGGGACGCAGACTGTCCACTGCTGAGGTGAAGCCCCTTACTCCTGCTGCACCTGCAGCAACCTCTCCTGTTCCCCAGGGACCCAGGCATCAGAGTGCAGAAGAGATCATCGGTGCTATTGAGGCTCAAATCACTGAAATCCCCTCCCAGACATCTGTGACTCTAGAAGATGTTCCACTGGAAAAAGCTTCTGCAGAAATTGAGAGTCACCCAGAAACAGAAAACGTTAAGCCCATTGTCAACGCTATCCTGGAGCCACACGTACAAGGTGAGGCAGTGGCTTTTTGCACCGGTCTTGTAACCAAGGATATTGCTGAAGTTGCTGTTAAGCAGCCTGTGGGGCCTACTTTAGAAGCCTTGGATCCCGTTGTCGACCCTGCAAGCGTCGAGACAGCTGTGGAAGAAAAGCCCTTAGAACCACAAGAAGCCACTTTGTCAGATGATCCTGTGGTCAAGGCTCATGTTAACAAAGTTCAAACTCTAGAGCTTGAGCCCATTGCAGACAAATTATTAAGTGAGGTTGCAGAAATTGAAGTTGCCAGTCGGAGCTTTGAACCTGAGATTGAGAAGGTTGGGGCTGTCAGCACTGAGAACTCAGAGGTCATTCAGCATGCGCCACAAACTAAGAACTCTCCTAAAACTGTTGCCATCGATGCCATAGAGCCAGTTCCTGAAGCTGCTGTCTGCAACCAGAGTGTGGAAGTCTCTGAGGTGACTATAGAGTCCAAGGAGGGTACTATGGACGTAGAAGAGGTGACTGCCACTGTGGACGAAGAAAACACCAAGGTAGAGGGAGCTGAAATTGCTGTGCCGACTGTGGTCCCAACTGATGACAGAGTTGTTATCACTGAGACAGTGATTCTTGTCTCTGCAAATGAGGATAAAAAAGAGGTTAAACAAGGTGAAGAGGAGTTTGTTGAAAAGGTCAATGAAAAGACGGAAGCAGTCAAGGAAGAGGTCAAGAAAACCAATGAGATTGAGACTCAGAGTGCGGTCATCGCAGAAGCTGTCATCAAGGAGGCTGTAGATAAAGTTTTAGAAGATGCTCCTCAGCCAGAAAAGCCAACAGCCTCCACCCCAACACCAGTCCAGGCAACAGTCACAACAGAGAGTGAGATTGGAGTTTCAGCTGACCAAGTTGTCATCACCCACACCCCTGTTCCTGACATCTGTGAGAGACCACTGCAAAAATCACCTCAGTCCTTATGTGTTGCCATGGAGATCATCGAAGCTGTCCCAATAGAGGTTACAAAAAACATTGAAGAAGATTACAACGAGGAGGAGAAACCCAAAAAGGATTTAAAGAAAGCTGTGGAGGTACAAGTAAGTGAAGAAGCTGTCATTGAGGAAGAAGTAACAGAAATCAAAGAGGAAGATACTGAGGAAAAGGAAAGCAAAAACGATCAGGATGAAGAGGTGAAAGAAAACAAGAAGGAGGTCGACATTCACATGCCAACACAGATGGTCCTGCAGTCGGCCGAAGAGGTAGAACAGCAGCCCGTGGAAGTAGAAACGGTGGTGATGCTTGACGGTGACAGTTCAAACACCAGCGCGACAGCTGAGAATCCCTCAAGACAAAACAAACTCCCACAACTGACAGAAGAACCTCAGGAGTTCACTTCCTCCGAAGCTGCTGCTGCTGCCAGTCAACACACAGAGACGGACGAAAGCCAACTGGAGCCAAAAGCATCTGGAAAGTGTGCTGAGGTGATGGCGCAAGTGATTGAGGTGATTGAGGAAGCTGTGAAGGAGATTGAGCCGGTGTCCACAGAGATCACAGCAGCATCATGAGCAGGTAAAACTTAGCATATGGCTGACAGTGTATCTCTTGAAAGGAAATCCTTTCATTGTATGTTGGGAAACAAAGCAGAGATTCTTTGTTAGTGAATCAAATGGCTTTCTCACAGTGTTTCCTTTAAAAAAAATTAGTAGATCATACTTTTACTAGAGGGCAGGGAGGGGGTTTGCACAGCAACCAGATGAAAAAGCTTTTGTTCAGCCTTTGAGTAACCAGGGTACCTTTGATATCAAAGCAGGAATGCTGCCATTGACCCTCGTCTTTGTAGACTTGGATCTTAAGGGGAAGCGGTGTTTTTGAGGGGCAGATGAACTTGTGCTGAAAGGCTGATTATGATTCCCCCCACCCATTTTTCTTCCATCACCAGCTCAGCATGGAGTCAAGAAACCATGTCGAAGTCCCATTTGTAAGATTTGATTACAGAGCTTCAAAGAACAAAAGTTATTTATCTTTCTCCAGCTCTGACTACATTAAGACTTAAAAGTCCAGTACAGGGGGTGGTTTATTAGCAATAATGCAGTAGAGACATAGACTGACTGATGATATGACAAACAAATATAAGTGTGGTTTACTTTCATATTTGTTATGCAGTCATGCTGTTTAACTGCTGAGAATAGAGAAATTGAAATTGTATTTTTTTCTGCTCACCTTTATTCACTGTAACAAATTCCTTTGATAAAAGTGGAAGTTTTTGTCCCAAAGATGACATTGTTGTGAATTTTTACAACTTAAATGAATCAAAATTTACTTTTGAAAAAGTATTTTGTTATGTTATTAAATATTTATGTTTTTTTACACAACTCTTTTCACACACTAATGCTGATCAGAAATTCTGTTAATGTTCTGCCTGTTGCCTGCTTCTTGCTTTGATTTCCTGTGTAAAAAAAGTATTAGTATAAGTAGTTGTCATCTTTATTGCAAAGATGCTTCCAAGGTCCATAAAGGGATGAGACTTTCGAAATCTGCTTAGATTTCTGATGTGGAAAAAAAATCTTCTCCACAGGTTATTTAAAAAATGTTTTAATCTTCTCATATTCTAAAAATCATTTTTTTCTGTCTCCTCCACAGCTGACGATGAAGCACTGTTGCCTGGGAGACACACTACTCAGAACCAGGAAGTGTGTGAGATAAAGATAAAATGACAAAGGATGCTCTGTTGTGAAACACACTGACTGAACCTCGTCCATTCTGCCCAGAGAGACTGAGAAACAGCTCCTCCACTTTTTTCTCCTGCAACCTGTCCTCCGACTCCCCCCTCCCCAGCAGCCCTGTCACAGTACCATGACTGCCCACCTTAGTGCATGTCCCCATCCCCCAGAAGCATCCCGTTTGGCTTGTTATCACACCTGTGTTCATTCATTGACTTTTCATTGCCCTTGCTGCAACCTGGTAAAGTGAAAATGTTTGCATTTTTGTATGCAGGAGTGTGTGAATTTTTACATGTATAGTGGCAAGAATGAGGTGATGTGAGAAGGTGAAAAGATGGGTGATTATTATCATGTATATTGTATTTATATCTTGATTATTCATTCAGTCACACCATATGTCTTTTATTTTTACTTTTTGTCTTTCTTTTGTTCATTATAAGGAGACCCACATTCTGCTGTCATGCAGCAGGTTTTATGTTTTAAACTTGACTCAGACACGTCTTAAACGTTCTTATAAATTGCGTCTGGACTAATCAGGATATATATTTACGTTCAAAGAGGTTTCGTATAAGATTATAATTTTAGGGATATTTGAGTAACTCAGTCATGGTACAAGTGTAAATCAACAAGCGGAGCAGCAGAGATTGCAATAATAACTGGCAGAAATGCACCACGTGCTTGAATTGATCACAATGTGTGCTTCACTCTGCATCCCGACTTAATATTTCATGAGATTCATGTGGATAAGATAAATTCACTGCCTGATATACTGTGAAAATACATTGTCACACATTGATATATGTAAAAAATAAAATACTATGACAACACTTTAAACTAATTATGTTGCAGAAATATTTGCTGTGTTACAAAGAAAATACAAGCCAGTATTTAACAGTGTAGACAAGCATAAGAAAACACTAAAAACATCATGTTTATGGTCTCTAATCATTACTCACTGACAGTCTTTCCACATCTCTGCTTTTCTGCTAATAAGAGAATCACATGAATATACACCTTTTAATTCTAAATTTGGTAGCCTCAAGTTGATGGAAAGCTACTCCTCTATAACGTTGTCTTCTTCTCGAAGCGTTATTGCTCAGGTTTATTAAAGCTGGCACCAGGGAGGACACACGGGGATGATCCAGTCACATAAACAAACTTCATGGTACCAGAAATAAATACAAAAGCTCTATTTTTCCATTAATCTGAAAACCAAATCGAGTTAGGATTAGTGAAGGAGCCATGGTGTTTCCATCGATCACAGGACTAAGACACCAGTTGCATCCAATTAGCTTCCCAAAGAATCCACACTGCTGCTTTGATTCAGGCATTAGTTCTTTGTCGGAAAGGGAAGCTTCTAGAAATATCAAGCAACTACGTTTTGCCACCAAAGCATTTTCATTTCCCATTAAGTTTAGAAGAAAGGCACCAGGTCAGTCACATAGAGATGCTTTTATAGTCAGAGACATATTTAGTGATTTATATCAGTTAGCTGCGCTAAAGCCCTCCGATTTCTTTAAGCTTTAAGTAAAGGATGTGGACATTTATACCCTAATGTAGGTGTCCTCTCTTGAGGGTAAAAGCCATTATTGCTTTATATAAAAAAAGAAATAATGATTAGAGAAAGCTAGAGAACTAAAGACTTGCATTTGTTGCAATAGAATAATTTAGAGCCCCCCGACCCACCTTAAGCCTTCCTGTTTGTAATCCACAATAACTGTGAACCCAGTAACATTTGTACAGATTATATACCTCCTGTGTGTACTTAAATATTGCTGTAAGAATATTAACAAATAACCTTCAGCCATTTAGCAAAACTTTCATGTAGCATGGTCATAGTTTTGTTTTATATTTTCCAAGCTGTTGATAGTGAGGATTCAGAAACTTGTCTATATTTCATTCAATAAAGTTAAAGAAAATGTGTGGATTCTCTACTGATTCTTTTTTTTTGGATTATTTTATAAACGGCAATGATTTTCTTTTAAGCACACATACACACACATGCCCAAGCGGCAAGTTATGTAAAGACAAAAAAACAAATCCTTTCTTATGTAAAGAAATTTTTATTCTTTCTTAATGGCCAAAACAAAATGTTTTATATCGATAAAAATACATTCCTGAGAACACAGATCTGTCACAGTAGAAGTCAAATGGGCACCAGGAAAGAGGTTTACATTGCATACGTTCTATAAAAGTGTTCAGAGACCAACAGCTGACAGTGAGATCAAACTTCTCAGTTTCCTGAGATGTTTGTCTGATTAGAAGCAGGACGAGTACAGTCATTATTTTCAAAAGGAAACTGAAGAACCTAACAATGTTTGCATTTCTGTGAATGTTTTGTCTGGAAAATTAGGATATGGGGTAGTTTAAATTTGATTGCAAAATCAGAAGATGTTTGAGTCAACAAGTGAGGAGAATCTGCAGATGTCTAAATGTTTAAGGATCTATTATTTCATTGTAATGACTGATTCATAGAGAAGCTGAAACAGCTGAAAAATCACTGCTCACACTGTAGTATTTGCTTTTAACCTGATCGATAGTAAAAGCGAAACAGCGCCATCTAGCTAAAGAATGGGGGAACCGCATAAAAATGAGTAGTTTAAACAGGAGCTCGCCCATTAAAATTGCTGAGTCTTATCACTAAAATAAAGAAATAGATAATATTCAGTAAATCAAAAAATACAAAAAAACCCCAACATTTCATTAATATGATGGTTTTTAATTTAAAGACAGGTAAAAATTATGAGTAATTATTTAATGTAAAACATTTAAATACCTGAATGAGAAGCTCCAAGTCTACTTTTCAGAATTTGCAGCAATTTATACTTAAGGGGAAAAAAATAACTTTTTGATAGCTTTATATTATCTGCAAATAATGTTTTTTGCATTTTAAATTAAACCCAATATATTAATCTGAGCCTCTCGTTTACCGAGATGTATAAAATCGTAAATTCCTGAACTTCTACTGTTTGTTCAGTAGAAAGTGTTTATAAAAACAGAATTAAAACATTTAATACTCTCGAAAAACATATGTTCACCGTTCATTAATTACTGTCCGTCTAATCAGGTGAAATTATCAGGATTCTAAGATGTTTTTTTCTAAAAGTTACAACCATCTAATTCCTTATTTATTCATGTATGCTTAGGGACATATAAACACAATAAACCGTTGATGAAGTAGAAAAAAAATTTCCCTTTTAACAAAAAAACAAACATTTCTTTAGCTCACGGTTAGAAAGACTGGAAAAACTGCCTTCGATATAACAATTCAGCACATTTATTCATATCCTTCACGTTAAGATTTGCTCATCGTTTTACGTCTTGAAATGTATCGTCTTTTTATGAATGTAGCGCTGTGTATAAAATGATAAAAACATGTCAAATGAACTTGGAGGGTGATCCAGAAATAACTTTAAAACAACATTATAGTAAAAATTAAAAACAGCAAACATGATTTACAAAATACTACAACGTTTAGATTAAGGGTTTGCACATCTGGGTGGAACATGTTGCTTCAGTGTTAGTAACCAGAAAGTTATACAATACACAACAAGGCAAGCAAATGAGGAAAACAAACAAACTGACATGTTGGGCTACTGAGCAATTAACTCCACTGAACAGTCAAACACGTGCAGGGAACCTGGAAACAGCCGTTATGTCACATAAACGTATTTATTCAGTCCAGCAGACATCTGAGGACGGAAGACGGACACATGCCGATGCATGTTAAGAGTCGATTTTAAAAACAAAGCGAGAGCACATACGGTCTCTGGTCTGTGATTTCAGCTGCCAGTTTATGTCTAGACTCCTGCCAATGGGGAAAACAATGTCTACTAATGCTACACGCAACCTCTGCTTCCTCTTCCTATGTTAGAAAGCACCGAGTCGCGTGCAAAGTTTGTGCCCATATGACAAATCAATTTATCTTTGTTTGTCTTCTGTGAAATCCTGCATGTAACTTTTTCTGATTGTATAAAGAGAGAACTTTATAATTAGCACTCTTAGGGTCTAAACATTTAAAGCACTTTATCATAAAAAATGTAAAGAAGAATATCTAACAAACATACCCTGACATACTTTTCTTTCAGCTTGCCTATTTTCAAGGATTTAGATGGCAAACATGTTAAGAGATAAAAACAGTTCTGTTGCTATTCTACGAGGATCTCCTCAGTCTTTATGGGGTTGGGTGGGGTCCCAGAGTTGGACAAATCAGAGCCTTCATCTTTGGAGACGTCTTCTTGCTGCAGCAGCACGCCTGCAGCTGTGTTCCCCTGCAGCCCGGCTAGTCCTCCTTGAGAGAAGCACAGGTGCTTGATCACCTCAGCAGGGCTGGAAAAGGTTGTAGCACAAATGTTACATTTGTAAGGCTTCGAGGAGCCCGAGAACATGGCCTCCATCTGGTTGCTGTCTTCCCCCGCGGCGCATAGCTCCATGCTCTGTCGGTCCACCATGGTGTAGGAGTCGGCGCCCTGGTTGAGGCAGACGTGACGGGCGGCCTGGTTGGCGCGGCAGAAGCTCTTCCCACACGCGCTGCATTTGAACGGCTTCCCTGTGTGGATGTACATGTGCTCACGCCAGTGGCTCTTCTGGATGAACTTGCGGCCACACGTGGAGCACTCGTACTTCCTGCGCTTCACCTCCCGGTCCAGGTCGGCGTTCTCCAGGTTGTCGATGTCTGCGATGTCTGACGGAGGGGGTGTGTCGGCCTGAGTGCTTAACCCTCCCACCCCCCATGTGGAGGTGGACACCTCAGCTTGGGGAGAGTCAGAGTTGGTGCCTGAGACGGGAGTTTGTTCGCTGTCGCTGATGATCTCTACGGCGGAGGCCTTGTTTCCTTTGAGAACCCCCTCTACTAACATGCTGTTCTCTCTGATCACAGCTGGTGACGGCGGCTTAGTGGGCTCTGCCGCCGGCTGCTGAAGGGACTGCGTGTGCCTCAGGAGATGTTCTCTCAGCAGGCTTCTCTGGGTGAATCGGCTCTTGCAGAGATGGCACGAGTAATACTTCCTGAAGGAGGAGCTCCTCTTCATTATGCTCGGCTTCACGTTAAGGATTGCAGTGGCGGACGAACCGTCTGCGCTCAGTAAGTCCATCACCCCCTCCTCAGCAGAAGCCTTCATGCTGCTGGTTGAGGCCTCCACATCAGGGGGCGAGGAAGCTTGCTTGGACAGCAGGGCGTTTGTGAATGATGCTGCAGAAGGTGTTGATACTTTCCCCTCCGAGTTCAGCTGCTCCAAGTCAAAGGGCGAGGAGAGCTGTCGACGGGACGATACCCTGGCTGACAGTGCCACCTGCTGGTCGGATATCTGGATGCCATAGAGAGAGGTGGAGAGGTTGATGTTCTGCTCGGGGTGGGAATACACCGACTGGCTGGCTTCCTGCAGGAGCGGATATGCGTGGAGGAATCTGACCCCCTGCTCCAGACGGGCCGGGTCTATCAGCTGGGGGGCCAGCTTGCCTGTGTACATCAGGTTGAGGAGATAGCTGAAGATATCTGGCTGGATGTCGGCAGCCTTCAGACGCACACAGTCGCTGAAACAAAACGCAACAGTAAACGATGAGAGCAGCTGTAACCACAGCAATGTTTTCCTTACAGAATAACTGTCTCAGGCCAGGATACATCTAATCTGTGAACTTAACGATCGTCTTCTCAACCCAATAATCTCTATTTTTAAACGGATGCAATTTTTTTATACCTGTCCTGGTGAATAAAAAGCATCCTGAAGTAGTTGGAGAAGGCAGCGAGGACCGCTTTGTGGGCTTTGAAGAAGACATCTCCGATAGCCACAGTGCAGTCACACAGGAAGCCAAATTCCCTCTGAGCGTTAAGCTGTTGCAGCAGGATAAGACCATGGTTGGCCAACTCCATTCTTCAACCTGCACACACACACACACACAACGAGCCATAAGTTTCCTGTCAAGCAGCAGACAAGAGGTTATTGTGACCACAAAGGATCAAGCTGTCAGTGAGAATCCAACAACTTAAGAGGCGAACGTAGCACAGCTGTAAAGCCTCACTTAGAGATAATCAAGACTGTGTACCTAGCCTTTATCACACAGAAGTAAACTTTAAGGAATAGAGGAGCTTGGTCAAACAATAACCTCAGTTTTAATAAGTTTGTTTAATTGTAAATTCCAGATGTTAGAGTTTTTAACTGTTCTCTATTGATAATCCTGAATAAAATGGTCATATAAACAAAAAAAGCATCGACCAGTAGGAGATTCTCACAGCAGTATAGAGCAAAAAAAAAAAAAGAAAAAGGAAAGGTAGAAAATTATCAAACTAATTCAAAACCAAAATTCATCAACCGCTCCTTCCTCCCTATTTTATTTTTTTTAGAGATCGACTGATGAAGGATTTTTAAGGCCAATGCAGATATTAAATATGATCTAATGCATCCCTGATATCTGCTGGCGATTAGTTTTGATAAATAAAAATTTAACAATAAATAGCGAATGCAGGAAGCAGCACTGCACTGGCTTCTTGTGAGATGAAGGCATGCCACCTAAATGCACTAATGAATGTCTGAACACATGCGTGTAGCAGCCAACACCCACAAACAACAACAAAAAAAAAGGTTATACTGGCCAAAAACATCTGTCCATCTCTTATCATTTTTAGTACTGACATAAAACATTTAAGACTAACTTTAAAGAAAAGCAAAACACGTTCTATACATTTTGATCTAAATAGCTTTAAACACTTGAAAACTTCAGGATTTGAAGGAAAATGGCTTTATGAGAGCAAATTGTAGAATCTCAGCCTTAAAAGACATTTAGGGGCTCCCTGCATTCTGCTGACCAATGAAATGCGCTCTGTTGACCCTAAAGGTCATCGAAGGACTCAGGGGGCTTCGGGCCATCACATGATCAGGGTTATGGGTGTCGACACACATTCCAAGGCAGAGCCGGTTCTACCCCCTTCCAGAAAGTATGAAAACAGTCCATGGGAAGGGTCACTCTCCTTCCACCAACACTTTCACCATAAGAGCAGAACATGTGAAGGCAGACACAACCAGATTCCTCATCAGTAATGATTCCTTGTGATCAGAAATCTTTAAAATCCTTACATCCAGAAAACACTTATCTTAACCCTCATCTAAAACATTTTGGATTTCTAAAAAAAAAAACACAAACTAGAGGCAAAAAACTTACATGTTAAAACTCAGGCCTATTTACATTTTATCTACTAAAGTTAAATCAAATTGATATTTAAGAAAAGATG
>JAUZNJ010028557.1:0-16006 GCA_034780135.1 Jordanella pulchra | reverse complement strand
AAAATGATAAAGAGGCTAGTCAGTGATTTCATTTGACAATCAAACAAGAAATCTGCAACAAATAATGAAATCAAAGATCATGTGGAGATCAGTCTCTCAAGTTCCAATATTTCAACTTTTCAAATTCTTCCTTTGAAGCAGCAGGTATGAGTAAATATAAATGAATCTTGGACATGTCTCATTCCCAAAGAAACCAATTTGTTTTGTAGCAAAGTAATGTATAATTCACCTTGTCAGTGGACTCTTTGTCTGCACCGTCTGTCCGTTGGCCTGGAAACAAACACTGTATGTGAGAAGATTGTACAGAAACAGAGGTTCCACCTTTGTGTTCAGCAGAGAAAAACAAGTTATGTCACAACACTGAAGAGTGAGAAATATACTTGGCAAGATTTTATACGAGGCTTGTATGAACAAAGCCTCACTATAGTATTTATTAGCAAACAATGCCTCGTAACCTCATATCACTTACACAACTCTCTAAATGCTTCCCTTCTTTTTCTATATCTCAGTAGCACAGAAACCAACCTTGTTTTAATTTCAGAGCTTCCTTTGGGTTTAGTTCTGGCAATTTAAGATCCTGTTCTTGATTCAGAAGCCTTCCTGATGGTGGTTCCTGGTTAACCCTCATCTCCCCCCTGGAGTTACCAGCTCCGGGTCCTGGCTCGGTCCCATCAGTGAGCCTCTCCTCATCTACCTCCTGCAGAGCTCCAGTGATGACCTCAGCCAGCTGGTCCAGGTCTTTCCCCATCAAAGCCTCCATGTTAAGGCTGGGGCTCCCCAACTGGTTCACTGTATTAAGGATGAGATGATCTGGACACAAACAAAAAAGAGAGCAAATCATATATTTTTTAATAAAATTAAAAAGAATAGTTCCTTCTTAAAGTTGGATTGGTTATACAACACATAATTTCCTAAAGTTTTCTCTCCTAACAGCAAAAGGTTATAACAAGACATAAAGGTGAAATGCATAAAATACATCCTCAGTAAAATTCAGGTAAAGTAACTGTTCTTTAGCATGCTGCATTTCAACCGGTCACCTTTTTGTAACTATTAATGAGCTTTTGCCATCATTTAAATCAGGCTTTAGGCATTATTAACCTTTATACATTAGGGATGAGTTAAATCATTACAGACTATGGTACTAAATCCAAAGCAGTTTTGTGCAAATTTTGGGTCATGTATTGTTGGATAATTCAACTGTGTCCTCATTACAACAATTTAGATGTTGAATTACAACAAACATGACGAATGTTAAGGTGTTCCTGTTTATTTATTTTGTCAGAAATAGTACCACTGGATTTAAGCCAGTTGGACAGAGCTTTAGCATGATGTTGCTATTGTGTCTGTTAGTTTCTCAGATTAGTTAATGCTGTCATCCCAGAAACTTATTGCTAACGTATTTCCTACTTTGATTAAATAAGATAGCTAGGTTTGATGAGGATTTTCGGGATAAATGGTCTGATGGAAATCCAAGTCATGTCAATGCTTCACCCATATGATTCTATCAACAAGGTAAGGAAATTTATCTGGATGATCAAGCAAGACAAATGCATAAAACACAAAGAACACCAGTATTATTGTCTCCAGAGAAGACAAGAATTTATAGGGTGCTAACAAAGAGAGGAGTCCTTCTTTTTCTTTTTTTTTTACGCTAAATCAACATCTCTAGAAATTATAAAATAAAAAAAAAATCAGTGGGTTCTTTTTAGAATTAATTGTAGTCAGAGGTTTTGTACCACAAGTTTTTTTTTTCACTCTCCAAGCAGTATATTTGGAGAAGTCAATGAGAATTGTAGGTCTACTGTTAAACAGAATAATGATAACTATTTATTCATTACAAGTGTTACTGGTGAATTGCACACGTGGGATCAAATGCTACAAAGACAGTTTTACTGTTTACTTTAAGTGCTTGAGACAAGAGTAAAAAATATGTCGTACTGAGGCGATGCAAAAAGGTATATGGCTTAAATTATGTACCCAAGAGACCATCAACATTAGACAAGAGAAAGCTGGAATCCAACCTACAATTTTTCCTACAAACAGCATCCCTATCGATATTTAACTCTTATTCATACTCATTGGCTCAAATCAAAAACTAAATGGTTGCCATTTAATCCAAACTAGATGATAACTGGATAAGGCAGACATACATTAAGTGTTGAAATAGCCAGGATTTCAACAGCATTGGGCAGCCTTTAAAGTACATACTGTATAATCCAAGACTTTCCCTGAAAAATCAACAAATATCAATAAACATGTAAGTTTTTTTATTAAAAGTGTGATGAAGTGTTTCAATTATTTTTTGGATGTTTTTTTTATGTCAGGACATGGGTCATGGTTACATAAATGTGGTTTCCCTGCAACTTGCTAAGGATGATCTAACCAAGTATTTGTAGAGTGTGTATATATTTGGGCTTTTATACATGATTCTGATCCAGGGTGGATTTCAGAAAATCTGCAATACATTCAAACTAAAACACAATATTCTTGCATTTATAATTGCACTCAAATAGTATCATACAATCGTTAAAACCGTGATTAATAATGGTTAAGAAAAGTTATTAAATGACCAAAGTTGATGTAATATTCATCAAAATTTATACATTTATAGAATACATATATTTCTAATTAGAGTTGTAATCGTGCTGAATGAATCAAAAACAGCGAACAAGCATATATCAAGCAGAATCTAAAATCTGTATAAAAAACTGCAAAAAAGCTGCACCTACCATCTGTGACGCTATGAGGATTTTTTGCAAGGATCCGATTTGAGCCAGCCTTGAAGAGCAGTCTGTCAAGATTAGGCTTTGCAGGGTTGGAGCCAAAAGCAATCGGTGGGTCTGCTTGATTGCTCTGAGCAGGCTGCAGGTAGCTGAGGTAGTGGAGTTTCCCCTTTGGCCATACAGGCTCTCCACCAGTAATGCCCTGCTGAGTGCCGGATGCCCCAGGAAGAAGCTGCTGCAGATGGTTGGAGAGGAGCTTACTCCTGTCAGGTTCATGGCTGGAGTAGCTTGTACTGAGCTTGGGGTGTCTGCCATCTCCACTCTTGGTAATGACTTTGGTGACTGGAGGTTGGCCAGCTCCTTTCTGGAGGCTGTAGATAGTGGTCTCCTTCCAGCCCTGCTTTGGCTTTGGCTGCCTGGGCTTTTTAAGGGCATCAGGTGTGATATCTTCATTCTGCAACACATTTTGACAGTTTTAACAATGTTTTTGTAAATCTAGTGGATGTATGGTTGAAATATCTATCTGAAAGTCAGACTATGTAAGTAAGACCAATAATATCCTTATCTTATGCAAAGTTTTTGGTCCATAACTATCTTGGAATCAGTTCCTTGAATTTATCTTTAGCAATCTCCTGTCAGACTTTGGTATATTTCCATTTATTTATAGTTATTTAAAACCACAGGAACGTATTCATTTTGTGTGACAAGCTGCGGGAGACTGTGTTTTAATATCAAATTTATCATTGTTCTGAATGTTGGGGACTTTATAAGTTTGAATGACAAATTAACGTCAGCATAAACACAGCAAAACAACAATATTCTTCAAGTTTCTCAAACTAATAACAACATTGTACTCATTTTTTAAACAGTGATACTTTTGAGCTTTAGCATTAGAAGCTGAAGGGTGAAACAATAGTTAATTTTCACATAGGCTGATTTTTTACCTTTATCCTGAAGTACTAAACTGGCTGAACTTTAAGATGACAAGCTAAGACTTTCCCACTTCACCTTAGTTGGTAAAGTGCAAAATGTATTTGGCATGTTACCAACTTAAGGATTTTCTTTGAACCTTTAGCATAAAGTGATAAATAATATAAGTTGTAGTTTACCTAGGGGTGACCATAGTGGGATTTGCAAAAAACAAAAAACTTATCCCAGTCTAAAATACATTTCCTGATATTTGATTAGATCAAAAACAGTTATGATTTTAACATAATTCAAGTATACGTTTTCTGTGTGTTTAGAAAGAATAATTAAACAGAAACAATTCAGATAGACTCTGTCAAGACAACTACAAAAATAACTCTTCTGTTTTGGAAAATTAACCATTTCTAATAGTAGCTCATTTTTCCAAGCCATACTGGAAAGCTGAAAAAAAATCTGAACTAATACAGAAAATAATTATTCAATGATTTAAGTTTAACAATAAGAAACTTGCAGTCTATCAACAATAATGCTTGTCCTCCTGTCTTTAGTTTTCTCATATTAAATATTAAGGAGTCTTTCTACTGCCTGACTGTTATTTTATTGGGAGTGGGAGGTTTCTGTGTAAGCCATGATTGAGCTGATTGACTTTTGAGGGAGTTTATGAAAGCCGGGATCGGTTGGATTGACCTACTGTGAAAAGTTAAAAGTATTTACAGGAAATTAGGTTAATAAAATCCAAATATTTGGGTATTTAGACATGTACTGGTGAAAAAAAGGTTGCCCTCATGTTACCACAAAAAGCCAAGATCGAGTCCTTATTATTAGATTATAAAGTGGGTTCTACTATGCTGGGCTGGGAGCTAAATATAGAGATATAGAGAGCAGGTCACTATGTGACTTCTGTTTATGCACTATGTGCCCCCTGAAACAAGTGGCAGTGAGTGAAATACTATCAACATTATGTTTCCATCTTAACATTTAATTTAAAGTGTCTCTTGCTGATATGCTAAATAATATCAGCATTTAGCTTTGATTTTTCAACATAATTACCAGATATGAATATAGAAAATAATTTTAGATAACACGTACCATCCTAAGTAAAGATTTTGACTTTGGAAGACTGTAAAGCTTAAGCTCTTTTTTTTGCATTTTTTTCTTGAAGAGCTGATGTGGGAACGTTCACAGGATATATTTTTTCAACTTGGCCAGGGCTCTTCAATAACTATTTGGACCGACAAGAACATCAAATAAGCTGCAGCGGGGGTCAGAGCTGATGTGACAAGCTTCAGAATAAGAGGAGAAGCAACCTGGGCTCCACCAGACAGGACAGGATATGAATAGGGATTCTAGATCAAAGACAACTGCCCTTGGAAATTGCATTATGGAAATCCCAGATGAGATAGTGTCACTCAAAGAGTAATTTCATGCATTTCCACAACACACCACAAAGTTTAAAAGCATATCCTCCCAGTCTAAAAAGTAGCAGTAAAGCCTTATCTAAATGGGGAAAAAAATGATTTCAAAGTTACCCCTATGAGTTTATATTTCACACAAGATAAAACATGTATTTGCATTACAATGTTCTGCTACGTACACAGACATTTAGAGGTCTTTTTAACCATTTGGCAATGGAGATGAAGTTGATACTGGCACCAAACTGTGCGATTTTGTCTTTTCTTCTCTTTTGTGATTTTGTCCTGTGAGGAAGGGAAATCATTCTTTCCATCTGAGTCATACAAGCCCACGCACACAGCATACAGTACATCTGATGCACTGAAAAGCATTATTATCCATGTCACTGCAACACTAATACTAGCTCTCTCCCTTGGTGCCATTTTCTGCCTTTCAAATGTATACAGAGAAAATGTCAGTCTTTCTGCTGCCGGCATACAGAAAGACCCATAATGGCATTAGCGCAGCAAGACGGAGGTGCTCTGCCATTCATGCTAACCATGTTTGCCTCTTTCAATCACACCACACAACAAAGGACTCTGTTCCATCAATAAGGAAGGTCCTGAACTCTTTAACTTTGCATTATGGATGCAGTGACACTGTAGCTCACTTATAAGAGATTCCAGGCACATCTTGGACAAAGCGGGATGTCCACCATAAATATGATAGTTGAATAATGTAAAGGGGTGATAGAGGACCTTTGTGTAAAAAGGGTCCCCACTCAGTGGGAGAGAGAGGGGGCAGAAAGCAAGAAACA
Organism: Jordanella pulchra; assembly: GCA_034780135.1. NCBI lineage: Eukaryota > Metazoa > Chordata > Actinopteri > Cyprinodontiformes > Cyprinodontidae > Jordanella > Jordanella pulchra. The sequence continues at coordinate 10,147 of JAUZNJ010028557.1, read as the reverse complement.
AAAGCAAAGCGGGGACAAGGGGACAGATGTAATGAGACAAAAAATGACTCCTCTGCAGAAGGGTTATTATAGGAAGATATCTGACTGTTTTATTATAGAAATCTCTTTTTTTGTTGAAATTTTACTAGGAATTAAGATTTAGAGCTCTTCGCAAAAGTATTTATACCCACATTTTGTCAAAATATGGCAACAATTTTTTATATGTTTTATTGTATGTACCCTATTTGATGTTATACAGTCTATAAAACCATAGACTTTCATATTTCATTAAAGTGATCTAAAAACTGGATCTATTTAAAAGTCTGATGGCAGACCTACTCATACTTAAGGTATTTATTTGTCCTACTTATCACAGGTATTTATTTATTCTACAAAGTTGGAACATTACCTGATTTACTGGTTGATTTCCTTCTGTGTCCTCCTGTGGCATGAAGCCCAGCCCTGTCAGATATTGCTGAAGGTTTCTGCTCAGCTCTGTCTGTGTTAGACTCGGCTTCCTGTTTCTGGGGCTGCTGTAAGCCGTCAGGTGGCTTGGAGGTGGACTCTGCTGGTGTAGAGGGATGCTCCTCAGCTTAGAGAGCTCTCTGGAGATGACCTGCTGTGTAATGTCGTCCCGCCATGTCAGACCTGGAGAGAAGTTACGATCAAATTGGTTCAGTGTGAGATAAATCTTAGGTGTTGAAGATGTTTAATTGTTGAGAACATGAAAAAAATATTGAAACACTTTAAATTCAAAGAATCTATCAAAATTTATATATTAAGTAATAGATAATAATAATAATAATTTTGCGTATATCCAAAAATGTATTAATGTCAGAATCAGAATCAACTTCAATGACAAAGTTTCTTGAAGAAATTGCCTCCAGTTTTCTTTCACTTAATAGTACAAACAACAACCTAACTCTGTTAAAAGCTAATTTAATGGGGCAATAATAATATGTACAAGTATAAATTTGTGTAAGTAAATAACAAAAAAGAAAGAAAGATTGAAGTAGTGAATAGGCCTTAATTTTTTGCAGCAGAATGTCTGACTAGCTTGGCTGTTCATTAAGCTTGACAGACAGATGGACAGCCTGAGGAAAGAAGCAGCCTCTGTGCTGGTTTGTTTTTGCCATTAGCACTCTGTAGCACATCCCTGAAGGTTCAAGTTTTTTAACAGCCTCTGGCTAGGATGTGTGGGGTCGGCAGAGATGATAGTTGATGTGAAAATGTTACTGCAAAAAAAAAATCAAACGCTGTTAATGTTAAAAACTAAATGTTGTGGATGACAGTTACCCATGTAGTACAACACCTTTAAACCCCTTAAAGATGATTTTAGGAAAACCCTTTTAATTGAAACTGACATAGCTGAACTCGTTTGGCTAGATGAAGTTCTAAGTTGGAGGTAATAATGATAATAATAATAATCTAAATAAACAATAATAATAGTAATAATAATTATTATTTATAGTGAACTTTACATCAGTATCTGGAATTGACCATAACAAAAGTAAAATATATAAAATATAAAAGATAATAGCTCAGTAATTAACCTAAAAGGTTGTCTATGCCCACCCCTCTTACAGAGGAGTAACAAGCCTAAAAATCGGGCCCTAAATTTTTAAGTTGGAAAGCTTGATTAAGCTTAAAAGCTGCATGCGGACTTGATCTTTGACATAGATGGTATTGAGCATCTTTATAGGAGAGTTTTAGAAGAGGAAAGGAGTTTTAGAAGAGGACTGTACAGCTCTTTTTTTCAGAAGCATTATTTCTTCTTCTGACATAAGATAGTTATTAATATTGGAGTTATTTTGAACAAAGCATCTCACTTTTTTAGGAAAAAGTGGACCAAGTGCTTGTCCCTTTTCATACCCAGGGCACATCTGAGCTTTCTTAATTTATTATAGGAATCTGCCCCAATATTTACCCTTGTTAAAATTGTTATACATCAAAAGATTGTAAGGACATGTATGGAAAAGAAAAAAAAAACAAAACTTTTGAACTTGTGCAATGCCCCTTTAACTATGTTTTTACAATAGTTTTCATTGAAGTATTGCTTTGGATCTACTACATTTATATGGTGAAAGATGAGAAAAAATGAATTTATGCATGTATGGCTTTTATCGGGGTACTCCAGTAACATAACAGGTGCAAATTTAACAAAACTAGGGCAGGTAAATGGGAAAATCCAAAAGAGGGCCCAGATAAGGCAAATGGAAAGACAACATAAGTAAAACAGAACACAGGTTCAGGTAATAATGAAAACGTAGGCGAACGGAATCAACCAATTAGTGATGAGTTTGCTACAGAATAAATGAATACCAAGGTAACAGGAAAAATAACACTAACAGTATGCAAACTAAAATACCGAAAGACATACATGGAAAGAAAAGAAAAAAAATAAAAACACTAAGAAGAAAGAACTGAATCAAAACTATAATCAAATCTTTAGACCATGACAAGGTTCGGTTAACTATCTAAATGTGTGTGCATGCGTTACCGTTTGTTCTTTGGGTCTTTGATTTTACCCTGTAAGAAACTGGTAAACAATCTTGGTTGGACCCAATCAGCAGCACAATATTAAGCCAGTTTAGAAGGTAGATAACAGATAGTCGTAAAATGCCCTGCTACATACAGGTGTTAGAAAACAACAGAGGCTTTTGAATGCATGATACAACCGCTCATAGTCTAACTGATGGAAGTCTTAACCTTAAAAAACGACCTAACCCCTAATGCTCTGTTTTATTGCCTTCATTTGTTGTTTTTTTGTGTATTTTTTGCACTACCTGCACAATAACATCTGGTCATTACCTTTATTATATATCATTTTGGACTTCTCTTCTTAGCAGCCGCTTCAATATTGGTTAATTATTCAAAATTCTAAGTTTGCTTTGACTTTGGTCCTCAGCATACAATATACAGAGCATACCATAAAACTGTTAAAAACTTACAGTAAAGGAGAAAAGATACATACAACAACCATTCAATAGACCCGAGGAGAATGCCGCTCTGTGGCCTGATGCCTTTCCAACATCTCTGCTAATTGCCAACACATAGCTGTGATGCAGAACTCCTGGGCAGGGGCGAAGCACAGCGGTGCCAGGACCAGATGGAGCTACCCAAGCAAAGCAGACACCCAAAATATGGCTCTTTTCCCAACATGCCAAGAGGCACAGAATTCCATCAGCAAAGCGGATCGACATACCTTAGATGATATACTTTCCATCAGAGCCAAGATACCCACTGATGGCACTTCAGTTGCAGCACAAAGGCATTTTTTAATGAGAAACTACTAAATCCACTGCAGCAGAGATTAAGGTTTATTTACAGGACTCATCCAAACAACACCGCCGCTGTTAATGACGTGGACATGTTTAATATCAATGAATTAACAAGTCACTAGAAATATGAAACATGAAGGTATTAACACTGCAGAATGTCTTCATTAGCCTGGTTTCTCGCCCACACAAGATATTTTCAAAGGCATTCATGAGCACAGATGAGGATCTGAGTGCTGCAGAGGAGCCACGGATGCCTCCAGTCATTCTTGGCAGCGCTGAACAGAGCACAAAGCAGCGTATGTTGTCACCGTTCTGGAACGCAGCTCAGCCATCCATCCACACAACAATGACAGTTAACTACCCATGGCTTACCCAATGAGGGGCCTACTGACTATACGTTGCCACAGTGATGATCATTTACGCTATTATCAGCGTCAGTGGGGATCTCAGGGCTGGCGTTCCATATGCTACCTGCAGTTTACTGCAGCTGGTTAAACGTTTTCAGAGTAAATGTGTTATTGCATCCCAAACAGAGTGAGACTAGCTTCATTGCCTGTGACACCTCTATCCCTTCATCTCCTGGGGGATGCACTCATTTCTGCATATTCCAGAGTTTTTCTGAGCCTCCGATGGGCACACTTAAGATGGAAAGGTATATTCAGACACAAATTACAGTGCCATAACATTGTTTTGTACAGCAAAAAAGCCAAGGAGAACTGAGGCTTTTACGGTTGGATTGCTCTCATTGGGCCTCAGGCTGATTAACCAGGCACAGAAGAGTCAAATGTCATGCAATATCCTCAATAAGTCCACAGTCAGAGCAGACTTCATTGTCAAGTGCTGCCACTTTCTGCCTGTTAACAGTAGCATCCCAGCTTGGGTAAATGCCTCAGTTAATTAACGCCTTGCCATTAGCACAACAGCTTTCAAACAAGCATGATATTTCAGTTGGCCTCCTGTTTTCTGTATGACACAGGGAGGATGGGGGGTGGCTCTCCTACATATTCAAAGCCTATTAGATGATATCCTCTCTACATGTCTTCTTGCTTTATCTGGTGTTTTTGAAATGCAGATTTCCCCCTTTCCTTGCTTCTGTCCACCAACTGATTTTAAATGCATTAATTGAAAAGACTGTGAATAATTTAGCAGTCAGTTTTGCCTAATTAGTCAAAATGAAATGTGTCACTCCCAGTTCGATAAATGAAACAGCAAAAGAAACAAAGCTTTCACTTTATTCTTAGGTGTTTTATATATACGAAAGGAAACTTTACTTTGTCTAGTATTTCAAAAGGATAATCTTTTAAGAAATATTTTATTTTATTCTAACCCCTTAAATGATAATAACAATAATTTAAATAACTTTTTAAACTTTTTTTAAATAAGTTTCAATTTTTTAATTAATAACTGTATGAAATGTAAGGATGTTATGCTTAATGTTGTTTTGTTATTAAGGACATATTAGTCTAATAAAATCTGTATTTCAGTTGAATTTCCAACAACACTCATCTAGTGATAGATTGAAATTTACAGCTATGTTGCATCACCTTTTCAGAACTATCTGCAAGAATTTAGAAACTGGGAAGTGTCATGTTATTTTTGCTGCAGGTTTGCTATTTTATCCTTTTTTATTGCATTTAAAGTGTGGATTGAAAACACATTACTAAAATGAATGAATGAAGCAAATGTGTTGCATGGTTTACTTATTACATTTAACATTTCTTTTTTAGAACTTAAAACAATAATAATATTAGTAAATGAAAGATGTTTATGACATTTCCCTTGTGCAAATATTTTTCAAATATTTTTCAAATATCCATGCATGCCTTATAGACCAGTTCAGTTTTAAATGGACAATAGATTGCACTGCTATTAAAGATTTAGAAAGAGAAGTACTGTAGCAACAGTTCTGGTGTTACATAAATAGGGAGAGTTCTGTTCTCACCTCTGAGTGTTTGATCTTCAAAGCTGGAAAATAAGTGGTGCTAAATCGCTTGTGCAATTTTTGTATAAGAACGTACAATAAGTGGGCCTATTAAAGATGACCAACAATGATTGCTGCACAAATCTTAAGATGTGCAAACTGATTTGTTTCTGTCAATTGAAATTAGCAGATTGTGTTGTTCTACGTGTAGTTCAAAATTGCCAATAAAAGAAAGATGAGGTTCAAAGCCATGGCGATGCAGGTTATAATGATAATTATTTTAAAAAGTGATTATGATTAAAACCAAATAATATTTATAGTGCACCTCATATGTTGCTGTGCCAACTTGTAGACATTTTTGTCTTTATTAATATTACTCTACTACTGTTATTTCTGATGGCTGATAAAAGTATGCATGTGCATAGAATATCTCTTCATCCTCTGTAATTTTACCAATAATTCCCTTGTGGCAGCAGTGACCACAGATATCTTTTTCAAGTCACTTAGCACCTTACTTTTAGAAGCACTAAAACAAGAGGCAAAAACTGTGACCGCAGTTAAGTTTCTGTTTACATTTGCATATCCTCCATGCATGAATTTGCACTTTTTGGTCATTATGATCTGTATATTGATTAAGGCACAAACGCAACAAATTGTTTGCACGTGTTGTCGACTGGACTGCAAACACAAATCATTGTGCACCTTCTTTGCAGATCTACTCTGTGCGTACAAAGACGTTTGGATCTGTTTTAAGGCACGCAAACCTTCTGAAGATCAGTAGGGTTTTCATTACTAGTTCAGCAAAAAAATATATATCTGATGTATAAACTTTCAAGCTCTAATTTACTTAATGAACTCATTATATCATATTTTCCCAACAGATACCTCTGGTCTTTTTTGAGTGCAGATTTACTAGTAGAGATTCTAAAAGTAGAATGGGACACTTTTCCTTTATGAGACTCCTATCATTAAAATACAACTCTCAGTTTTTCTTTGTAAGCTGGCCCTATATTTACTTTTAAAACTAGGCTTAAAAGTAATAAAAAATTGACAAAGCCTACAGCTACAGAGCATAAACTTTTTTACCTTAGTTCTGTTCTCTTTGATAGGATTAGACTAGTTGAGCTTTAATGATCTACTGAATATGACTGCATTGTATCAAAACTGGCTGAAATTGTTTGTGCACAAATAGATTAGAATGTGCATTAAACTGCATTCTATTTAATCAAAAAATATCTGATGAATTAAAAGGGACTGTTTCTAAAAAGACTTAGTATGAATTCAATTCTCTAAAATTAATTTTATCGTGAATTAACACTATAAAATGTAATTCAACTGAAGAAGCATGGTCCTGAAGCGAAAGGGTGACATTAAATAGGATTTAAAAAAAAGATAAACTTTACCTTCATGGTTCTTAGAAGTTGAAGAAACAGCTTGGAAGTCACTGTGTAAACCCTACAACACTACTCAGCATGGTTGGAAAGGAACAATTTGATTTTAGTGGCTGTTTCCCCAGAAAGGTTTTCTTTTTTGGCAATAAAGTTAAAATAGGACTGTTTCTGTGATGTCAGTTTGTGGTCAATGATTCTCCATGATGGGCAGCTCCTGTCAATAAAGCTAATACAAATGTCACAACGCATCATCTTAACTTGTCTCCGCAATGAGAATATATCTGCTGTACTATATAGGTCGAAAGGACAATCGACTGCAGGCCACTGTAGTTTAACATGGTCCATCAACTAAATCACAATTACCCTGTGAAAGGATTCAGGCTGTAGTGCATTCTGCCAGGTCCTTTCTACTCTTCAGTTTGCGGTGCTTTAAAACTCAGTTTTTAACCGATGGGTTCGCTGTGGCGAAAAGCATAAAGTTAGAGTTACAAGCTAACATTACAACACCTTTAAAATGAAGTGATTTAATTTTGGCATTAAGAGCAAAAACTAAATTACACTAACCAACCAAAGCCTCATAAGCAAAGCAGCATGATATAACTTTTATTGGATAACTACAAAAAAAAAATTAATAATAAAAAAAATGAAAAAGAAAAAAAAAGGTTTTGTATTATAACTGCTTTGTTGGGTTTTTATTGTGATTAACAGTCTCTCTGTGCCAAAAGGAGATATTATGTGGTAAAGGATGTGTAATCTGTTAAAAAAAACACACAGAATAAAGAAAAAGAAAACAACCCAAGAAGGTGACTAAAAACTTTGTGTTTCACTCTTTGTACATACACTTTCACAGGTGAATTACCTTTTATTTATCATTTGAATTATGAAACTCTTAGAAACTTTAAACTCCCTCTGACTAACTGTAAGCTTAAAGTCTTAGCAAGAAATTCCTGCACATTTAGTGTGAAATCATTTACATAAAATACATAAAATACATGTTTAGTGTAACCAGTAAGGAATACTATTAACTACTACCAATAAAACTGTACGACTACTACTACTACTACTAATATTTTAAGTGCTGCGATTAAATCTTATCAATACACAGAAAAACATTTTCTATCATTTCCTCAAAGGCAGCTTTATATCCAACATGATCTCATGTGAATTTGAGTTCAAAACAGTATAAACAATGTCCAGTTAAAGGGCAGCAACTGATGTCCTTCTTGTAAAAACATCAAAAAGTAACTGGCAAACTAAAGTTTAGTTTAACTCATTGTCTTACTCTAATTGATCTGTGTTATATGAAAAATTATGTGTCCATTTTTTTCCCTACAAGTCTCTTCTGTTGGTGTGTTTTTGTCACAATTAAATGGTGTATTCTATTGAAATAACTTTTAATAGTGTACAAACATAACCCAAGACAAATATAATATTATATTTTCAGAATTTGATTCTTTTGATAGGAAAATCTTGAAATTAATGCTGTTTAAAAAGTCCACCTCTTATCTTCTATTTTCGAGTAACCTAGATACAGTATAGTCTAGACTTAACTCTGATTGAAAAGCTGTGGGGTGATCTTAAATAGACTATTTGTTTGAAAAAAGCCTTATCCACTGTGGCCGAAGTAAAGCAATTCTGAAAAGAAGGAAGGGGTCAAAAGTCTTCCACTGCGATAATAAAATGTCTGATTTGTCGACGTAAAAATATTTTCACTCAGGATTGGTTTAGAGAGCTTTGCTTGTCATCACTGAGTGCTAATTGCTGCTGCTAAGATGGCACAACTAGTTACTAGGTTCAGGAGGCAATTAGTTTTTCCACACGTTCCATGTTGGCTTGGATTACACCCCCACTCCCCCCACCCCACCCCCAATAAATTAAATCAATATGTGAACCCTGCTGTTGTAAGATCCTCATTATTTTGATTATCTAAAACATTTTAGAGTGATTTAAAAAAAAGCTGAGGCACAATAAAATCCTAAGGGGTCAAATACTTTTTTACAGCATAGTATGTTCACTGGTCTTAGAGGGGCTGGTTAAAGAAAAAAAAAAACAAGAAAGAAAAAGCCAATTTTCTTATTGCAAACCTTTAAAATATTGCTTCGGCCTGAAAAGCACGACAGACTGCTTGCTTAGTGATTGCAGTTAACTGAACAATGTCTGTTCAGGGTAGACGTTTAGAAAGACGCAAAGCAAATATTTAATTTAAAAGACTGTATATCAAATTCAATTAACCGCAGCAACTGCAGTTATTCTTGGTACAAGGCTACGCAAACACAAATATTTAGTGGAGCTTTAATGAGTCCTAAGCAGTATGACAGCGGCGTGCGTGGCTATAAACTGTGTGGACAGACTGTGGCTGCACATAGTGAATACTAAAGTTGCTTTTGCTTAGGGTGCTGCCCGTGAAATATAAAAGTCATTTGCAGATGGATGAGTCTGCCTCGCATTCACAGGTATTGTGATGAAAATTTAATACTAGACAATGTGCAATGCCGATGGGGACACATCCAGACAACCCATGTCCCCTTTCTTCAAGGGTCAATTTGTATTGATCTGACTGACATTGGTGTTGCACAGTGAGCAAAGATTGTGTGATTTTTACCTGCTCTGATGCAAGATAAAGAGGATTGTAAATCAATTCCATTGATGTTCGTCCGTTTTTGGTTTTTTTTCTCTCCTTCATCTCTTCAATGTAACTTACAGTACAATGGTCCCTACAAACCTGTCTGAGCCCCCCCTTCCCACCCTAGAAACCCCGCACCTCAAAGATGACACTTCAATAGCTGTTGAGCTGATAAGAATAACATGCCACTGAGCATTAACTGCGCATTGTGGACTCAAAGGCAGATAACGCTCTCTGTCTGTGGATGGGGAGTCTTACAGACAGTGAAGGGGGGGAAGCTTCAAAGTGATGATGTCATGTCTGTATAAGACTCTCTTAAGTCACAAGGTCAAAGGAGGAGAATGAGAAACAGTTAAGTCATAAAAAAAATGAAGGAAAAAATATATACATCTCTTACCATCCTCCTCAGTTTCCTTCATTTTCATAACAATAACTTAATAACTTTGCAGGGATGTTTTAAATTTTATTGTATTTTTTTTTCCATTTCTCTTATTTTCCACTTTACCTACACTTCTAATAAATTTGAACATTTGTTTATGTCTGCTTGAAAATATCAGTCAGAAGGCCCGCAAAGCCAATATGGACACTGGACTTTTATGGTCATGGTCTTGTTAAAGGTTTCTACTGCTCCCTGGTGGGGTATAACTGTCAGTACAGGAGAATGAAGCTATAAGGTACATTCTAAGTGTAAGTAAACTATAACCTGCAATGATAACAGAAATGTTCGACATGCCATACTAAGGCTCATATAGTGTGTTTGTTGTGTATTTGTTGTTGTGTATTTTTGCAGCAGATATGATAATCGCTGCACACACTTAACCAAATCATTAGATCACAGACTGAACACTGTTTTTATCATAGAATTACACACCTGGCTCAGGGCAGAACATTTTGAAATGATAAAGAAAGCTCAATTTTTTTTTTTTTTTTTTTTTTTTTTTTTTTTTTTTTT
>JAUZNJ010028556.1:0-16006 GCA_034780135.1 Jordanella pulchra | reverse complement strand
GAGAGAGAGAGAGAGAGAGAGAGAGAGAGAGAGAGAGAGAGAGAGAGAGAGAGAGAGAGAGAGAGAGAGAGAAATTGATTATTTATGTGCAATTCTAAGTGTACAAACATACAGATGTAAAACTCATGTCTGTGGCTTTGTCTGTTATGTGGAAGATTTTTCTTGACACCAGTGTGGGAGGAGGTAAAGAAAAAGAATGAGAGGAAGACCTACAGTGAAGACCATCTGTCATGTGTGAAAAATGTCCAACTAGGATAAAAACAAATCCGGAGGGAGACCAGACACGTAAAAATTAACATTTGCAGGAAGGTAGACCAGATGGGTAAATGTTACGAGAGAGAAGAATTTCCTTTCATTGTGAAAAGGCAGAATAAGAAATGAGAAATCATCTCTTAAACATGACAGATATTCTTTTCAGGCCTTTTTTGTTGTTTTTAACAAAATACATCAACAATAACAACTATATGAAATGTATGAGATAAAAAATAGATTTTTCCGAAAGGTTAGGGTAGGGCCAAAAAAAGCTATCACCGGTACTGACAGAAACATTTAACCAATGAATTGTGTGAAGCAGCTGAGGTGGAAAGAAAACAAACAGACAGAAAAAGGGAGATCAGTTATCACAAAGGGGGCTGAACTTGAAGACAAACTACATGCTTAACCAAGTAAATAAAAAAAAACTGAGATCTAAGAAGATTGAATCTAATGTTCAAAAATAGAGAACAAGAGCAGACTAATAGACTAACACAGAGGAATTAATTATGGTAACACCTTTCTGATAATACTGAGCACAGGGAGGTGAACTGAATATGGCAAAACATTTGAAATATAAATAAACTATACCAGCTTGCAGAGGGGAGCAGAATCCCTAAAATTACATAAAGAATGAAGATCAGAGCTTTTCATTTATATCTGGTTACGTTAGAATCAGAGTCAGAATTAGAATCAGAAAATCATTTACTGACAAGTAGTATTTTACATGAACGATGAAACTGTTTCAGTGATGAGGTGCTAAGTAAGCTTACAGTACAGTTAGCATAAATAAAGTAGGGAATATAAAATTAGGAATAAATAAATGCAAGATATTTATGAAGAGCACCAAGGAAGGTTATTGAGGAGCAATAATATAGCATTACATTAAATATTTTACATACGTTAAAGTCACTTCCTGCTTTAAATCTTGGCTTCTTCATGTCCATGTCTTATTCTTCTCGTTACTAGGTGGTCCACGCTCAGTCTTTAACGTTTGTACACTCCAGCAGCATTTTCTTTTAGAAAAAAAATGATTCTTATGTTTAATTCTAGCTTTCTATGTTACGTTGACTATTGTCTGTGTGTTTGTGTTTTACAGGGACTTTCTTCCTCGTGGTTCTGGCATCGTGACCCGTCGTCCTTTGGTTCTGCAGCTGATGAATTCACCAACAGGTAAAATGCATAAGTCCTTCAGAAATTTAGACTTAAAAATGCTATTTGATTGCCAAACTTTGTATCCCTTACAGTAAAGAAAAAAACTAATAAAGAGATATTGGGAACAAAGGATGGATTTTGCGACAGTGGGCTGAATTCAAATGACAAATCTAAACCAAGTAACAAGTTATCTGAAATTACACTAATCTAATAAATGATACATAGACTTTAACATTTTAGTTGACAATTTAAAAACAGTAATGGAACTGGATTAGCCTGAGTATTGCAGATGTTTTGTAGAAATGTTTATTGTTAATTTCCTCTGCAGAAGAAACTTGGACATCATGTAGTTAATATTGTCAGTTTTTACATATTTAGGGCTTTGTAACATTTAAAAAAACATTCAGTGATATTATTTAATCTTTAAGGAATGTTATTCTAAACCTAAATTGCTCTAGGTTACAACAGTGACATGTATTGAAAAGAATTAAACAAACTACATTTTAAAGCTTCTTTTTGTTTTACTGTAGCTGCACATCTAAATGTATTTTTCAAGTTTGTTATATGTAAGGTAAAAACTTTACAGTCTTCATTTTGTTATTCAAGCTGTTAAGGCTCAGTAAAGTTGCACACAATGAATTTTATTATTTTAAAGAATTAAATATAGATTTCATTCAAATATGTAGAATTCTGCTGACTTGAATTATTTTGTATCCACCTGGAATCTGAGGTTTTGCTGCAGTAAATTGGCGCTCCGATGGATGTTGTTTTTTTTTTTTCATTTTGTTTCCTGTTTTCTTGGTTGTGCAGAATATGCAGAGTTCCTCCACTGCAAGGGCAAAAAATTCACAGATTTTGATGAGGTTCGCCAGGAGATTGAGGCAGAGACTGACCGCATCACAGGGGCCAATAAAGGCATCTCCCCCGTGCCCATCAACCTGCGTGTCTACTCTCCTCATGGTAACCCTGATATCGATCGCTGGTTCTTCTTTATATGCAGATTTAACAGTTTTTTGGAGGGGCTCTACATTATAAATTGTATCCAATCACAAGCTAAAATTTTACCCTTTTATTTCGTTTTACATGATCTCATTTCCTCTGTTTCCTTTCCTTCTCACAGTACTGAACCTGACGCTGGTGGACCTGCCAGGAATGACCAAGGTGCCGGTGGGAGACCAGCCTGCAGACATCGAGGCTCAGATCAGAGACATGTTAATGCAGTTTGTCACCAAGGAGAACTGCCTCATGCTTGCCGTATCCCCAGCCAACTCAGATCTGGCCAACTCTGACGCTTTAAAAATTGCCAAAGAGGTCGACCCTCAGGGTGAGGACATGCATGCCAGCGAACGCATAGACAGATACTTTCCAACTCAACAGAGAGGAATCAAACTCTTTTACTTAAAGTGAATTTAAAGTTTTTTGATCTGTTTATTTGACCAAAAACTACTTCTTTAAATTTGTTTTCACAGAGTTAGCAATGGATGGATGGTCAGAGGGAAGGACAGAGAAAAAGATGGACAGATTAGATGGGTTAATATAACATTTAAAGAAGTGTGTCAATTTGGTTATACAAATATTTCTTCTCTTTGGTTTCCTTTTTCCCTACCTTTCAGATCTGGAAAAAGCTTTAAATAAACTCCAGACTTTACCAAACTATTACAGGGCCTCTAAAATCCCACTGCCCATTCCTTCACTAAGAGCATCTATACATTTGTTTTGTATTCAGTGGATGTGTCTGTGTGGACTCTGTTTGTACTGCCTGTAGGTATGAGGACCATAGGGGTGATCACCAAGCTAGACCTGATGGACGAGGGGACAGACGCTAAAGACATCCTGGAGAACAAGCTGCTTCCCCTGCGGAGAGGTGAAGACCCACACAGAACAATCTGATTTTCCCCACCTCAGGGAAGCAGAGTGACACATTGTTTCCATCTTGTGGTGGAAAGGCAGACCTGCTCAAAGCTGGTCAAGAAGAGAAGAGAAAAATAACTGAAGGCTCCTGGAGTGAGGGAAGGGAGGGAGGGAGGGAGAAAGGGAGGGAGATAAATTAGGGTAAAAGTGAAAAGTTAAAAAGTTGCAGCAGGGAAAGAGTTTGAAGAGAATAGAAAAAGCTCCCTGAGGAAAAGTGTCTATTTTGTGGGTTGACGTTATAGTATGTGCTGATCCAGTCTTTTCCATTTGAACTTGGTCAGACCTCAGACATATGTTTTTGAATATTTTCATGTTTTCTGTTTTTCAAGCACCCTCTCTCCCTAACATTACGGATGTTCTGATTTACAAGTCTGCTGACTCAGATTTGCAGTAGTTATAGAGCATAAAAAGACATTTGGGATCAGGGAACTTCATTGGAGGATGAAATGGGATCCTTTTGCCCTGAACACTCCCTGCTCTTTCTAATCTCTTTTCCTGCTTGTTCTCAAAACATAGAGTAGGAAAACTGTAAATCTTTTCCTTTGTATCAACTTTTCAGATTTGCTACATAAAACAAATCTGATTTAGTTGGATCCATTTGTTTAGTTAAGCGATCGCTTCTGGTGCTACAGTCTAGTCTAGTCTTGGATTTGAGGAAATTCTAAAACTACCTGAATCAGTTCCTCTTATTAAAACAGACTTCTTTCCCTTTATTTATGAAACTGGTTTCTCTTCCATTCAGGTTATATTGGTGTGGTTAACAGAAGCCAGAAAGACATTGATGGAAAGAAGGACATTAATGCTGCTATGGCTGCTGAGAGGAAGTTCTTCCTCTCCCATCCGGCTTACAGACACCTGGCTGACCGCATGGGTACACCCTACCTGCAGAAAGTACTCAATCAGGTGGGAGAAAGGGTTCTGTTCTATATTGCTTTTCACCCGCCTCCCCCTAGCATCCTTAAAGTTATAAGAGTTATGTGCGACTTTTATAGCAACTGACCAATCACATCCGGGATACCCTGCCGGGTCTCAGGGCAAAGCTGCAGAGTCAGCTGCTCTCCATAGAGAAGGAGGTCGAGGAGTACAAGAACTTCAGACCTGATGACCCCTCTCGGAAAACAAAGGCTCTCCTCCAGTGAGCATTTAAACACACTTAGAGTAAAATTTGTGGTATGTTGATATGTGTTGATGCCTTTATCCCTAACTGCTGACAGGATGGTGCAACAGTTTTCAGTTGACTTTGAGAAGTGCATAGAGGGCTCAGGAGATCAGATCGACACGGCCGAGCTGTCAGGTGGAGCCAGGATCAATCGCATCTTTCATGAACGCTTTCCCTTCGAACTGGTTAAGGTGGGTATCTCTGAGTTCTGGTCAGAAATACACTCCTCGATTTACGCTCTATGGTCAAGTTTTCCTGATTTCAAACCAAAAAAAAACCTTCCAATGAATCGTTTCTTTCTAGATTCAACAAATTGGCAACAGGTGTTCAGTTTTTATAAAACAACATAAGTAATGGCAGGAAGTTCTGGTGTGTTATATTGAAAAGAATCTACAGCAGTTGTTACACATTATAAATTATTTAATTATTTATACAAATTTTTTGATGCTGACTCTTTTATGATCTCGGTTTTCCACACTCCTATTTATTACGTTTTTCTCTTTTATGATATTTCACATTAATTAGACTATGTATAAAAGATAATAAAAATATAGCCACAATTCATGAGGTATAATAAATACTTTAGTGCCTCACTATTAAAAGAATTTAGTTATAAGTCTTTGTTGATTTCCAGTAAAGTATTGTATTATATAAGATAAATGATCGTCATGTGTTATTGTAGTTCTTCATTTTTATTTTTTTTTTACCCTCAAAAAGTCTGATTACTTCCTATAGTCTGACGAACTCTTTGTTAATTCTCACTTTTTTATTTTTAACTTGTATGCAAAAAATTAGCATTAGAATGATTTGCTTAATTTGACACCAGATGCAGAAGTTTGCCCTGCAGTTGGAAGAGTTGTTGGTTCAAGCCTTGGCTCTGGCTTTCAATGTTGTTCTGTCTTTGAGCTACCCAGGGCAGCTGGGGCTACAATATAGCTTGCCACCATCACCGTGTAATCAGATGAAAATCCTCAGTTGAATCAGCTCTATATAAATAAAAACCATTTACATTTTACAAATCACATCCTCTTTCACCTCAGAGTTTATTCAACTCAACTCCATGTACTCGTCTCCTCATATCCTCTTCGGTTAGCGGTTTACAGCAAGATAGAGGAAGTGTAGAAAAACAAAGCAAACATTCTATTCAATTCAAAAATACTTTATTTATCCCAAAGGGAAAGTAAATGTCATAGTAACCTATATTTTGTTTTCTCTTAACCAAAAAATGTTTAACACCTTTGCAGTTTCATAGAAACAGCTTCACGTCTTAAATGCAGAGGAGGGCAGTAACTAGTTACATTCACTCAGTTACATCTACCTAATAACTTTTGGAATTAAAAAAAGTACTTTTATGAACTGATGTACTTTATTGTACTTTTTTACTTTTACTTGAGTAGCAATCTTGTAATGCTATTGCTACTCGTATTTGAGTAAAATTTTCTGGTTACTCAAATCACTCTTGAGCTATTCGAGATCAGGTGAATTTACAGTAAAGAGATGAATATTTTCCTGGAACTTGAAATGGGGTTAAAATTTTAGTATCACCACAACCTTTGTATATACTCATTATTTCAACTAATTGCTGATCCCCCCCTCCCCCCATATTTTCTATAAACATCTTCTTAGATGTCCTGTTTAGAAAAGAAACATCTGGTGCATCAGCTTGCTTCTGACACTGTTTACATCATGAAAAACAAAGATGGAGATATTAATTATTGCTCGGTTTCCTTTAGTGTTTCAGTAGATTATGGCAAAAACCTAACATGCACAAGAGCAGGAGTTTCCTTTAGCGGTGAGCATTGCAAATGTATATAAACACGTGGATTCCCTGCAATCAAATGTAAACTGTTCGTCTGAGGAATGAAGGTTATCCCCAAAAATTCCCTCTACCAACCTGTCCTAGTCATCATTTCCACCTTCCCTTTCCTTGCAGTTTTCCAGCTCTTTCTTGCATCCTCTCTCAACCTCCCTCTGTGGAAATAAAACTTACTGTAGTCATCCAAGGCTGCATAAAACTTCCAAGTGGGTTTGCCACTGAGGACAAAGCAAGTTGCTTCCTTGCTGCAGGGTTGACTGAGAATCCAGGAAACCTTGAGTGATTCATCATCATGTTTTATGTGTTTATTGAGAGTCTTTCATAAGAAAACGTTTAGCTTTAGGAATGCAGGTTATAAATGTGGTGTTACACTAAATAAAGCAGAGATATTTGCTCAAATATATCAAAAACAGATGGTTAAAGGTTAATGGAGGAACTCCTGTGATGTCTGCTGCCCTCTGTTTGCCAGGATCTAATGTCTTTGTGTGCGTATGTTTGATCTCCTCTCTGCCTGTTTTTCAGATGGAGTTTGATGAGAAAGAACTCCGCAAGGAAATCAGCTATGCAATCAAGAACATTCATGGAATCAGGCACGTCCATCCTTTAACTTATTCCTCTATCATTCCTCACTCTCCCTCCCTCAGTCTTTAAATTACCACTGTCTGATGTATCACTGACTTGAGCCCAGACCTTCTAAAACGGGCTGATCTGCCTTGAGCAGATGTCAAAATGCACGTAAACACGGGAGTTTAGGAATATGATAGCTGGTAAGATACCAAAAAGTCAGATCATTTAATTTACTTTCATATCCATATTGATGTTTTTCTAAGTAGTCAAACCCAGCGAGATATATCAACCTTTTCTATAAGTATAATCTGCTCTATTTATGCATTATAATTGTATCAGGATATGAGATAAAGAATGGAGCGCAACAACTGTCAGGTTTTTTAAACAGCTGAACCCATAAAGGAGCTGTTTTTAACTTTGAGCGAGCAAATTGTTAGAAGTATTTGCTAAATATTTGAAAAGACTAATTAAACTGAACAGATTTTTACTTCTGTTTTTTTTTTTTATTTACTCATTATCTTTACAGGTTTCTATGATAAGAGTTCTAATAAAGACAAGTTTTGGATTTATTAACCCTCCAAACAAAATTAAGAAGTAAAAATAGTTGTAAGTCTTTAGTTTGTTGATGAATGTGACAAAATATACAGAATAATAAAAATCACCTTGAAATGCAGCCAGGTGTAAAGTTGCACTGATATAAATTTGATCCAGTTTCAGTTTATCCTTCGCATAGTATTGTTTTATCTAGCTTCTGGTAGGAGCAACTGGGAATAATTTACAATTAGGCTGAGGTGATGTTTCACAGTGTGTGTGACAGAAAAATGGCAAAAAACGGATATGACACAAAGACCTAATGATTAACCATTAACACCAAATAAAGCACCCTCCATGACATGAAATCTCAAAGGGATAAAAAGGAGTAATGCTGCTGTGAGCTGTTTACTAGCTAGTAGTAGTTTAAATTATCAACATAATGCCAACATGCAAATATTGAGAGTGAGACCAGAGCAGAAAGGAGTTGGTTGATCTTAGTTCAGGAAAGGTCAAACCTAAAAATGTTCAGTTGAGGTAAATGGATGATTTTTCTTTTTCACGTTTTACCTGTAAAAAAATACATTCAATTTACATTTACATTGTAAACTTAAAGGTAGAGAATGGTAGATTTTCCATAATGCAGGTAAAAAACACACAAGTCACTACTTGCTCTTCTGCTCCTCAGAGGGAACAACTAACCCCCGTCGTACAGAGCTATCATGTTTAAACTTTGAGAGCATGTCTAAAGAATTAATAAAATTACAAGAAAGTATTTTAATATTAGCTGTCTAATCATCCAAACTCTGCTTCTGATTGGCTGGATAGATCCTTAGCTGACAGCTGGGCAGAGCTGTCTTCATACACAGAAAAAAGGCAGGAAAAAAACAATAACCAACAACAAGTTTTTCACAAATGAATTAGGAATGTCTGATCACTTCAATATGAGAGCAGTTGAAGCTCGCTGGATACAAAAACACTGGGGATGCAAATGAGCAGCAAGAGGAAGCTAGCAAGGAACAAGCACGCTCAGTGACGGTTGGATGATGACAGGAAAAGATCGTCCACTATATCCTGAATCATCTGTTTGCCTTTAGTTCTTAAATGTTTGTCATGATCTGGTCTGTTTCATTAATTATCAGTCCTGCCAAAATGTTGCAAAAGCTTAACTGTGTGAATTATAGTTTGTACAATTTTAGGTTGTGCTTAAAATCTTCCAAAGAGGTTGATCTAAAGATTTTTCTTTTACATATTAAAATATTTTCATGCTAATGATTTAATAAGCTCGTGAATCTTTGGAAAAGTCTGCTGTGTCAAATCGATTTCATCACCTAACCAGTCTTCAGGAAACCATTACTGAAAAAAGAGGTGAAAAATATTATGTAATATCTAATTTTCTTTTCTATTCTAAAGTTGTGTTTGATCAGTTTAGAGGTAATTCAAAATTCAAAGGTTAATCTTCATAATTGACATTCTTTTCTCTATCCAACCCTCCTTGTTTTTTTTTCTTTCTTTTATTTCTACCACCTTTCTGCCATCTTTTGGCCTTCCTGTGGCTCGTTCTCTCCGTCTCGGACAGAACTGGCCTCTTCACCCCGGACATGGCCTTTGAGACCATTGTGAAAAGGCAGATTGGGAAGATTAAAGAGCCTTGCACCAAATGTGTGGACATGGTCATTTCTGAGCTAGTCAATACAGTTAGGCAGTGTACCAAGAAGGTAAAAATCCCAAACAAACATTGGTTAGCACCTGTTTCATTGCTTTCAACCCTCGTCCCTCAGTCGTTCACTCCCTGTGGCTGTAACCACCTAGCTACCTCCAGCCCTTGTTGTTCTTGGACAGCGAGGGGACTGCCTGGAGCGGCAGGGTGGGCTGCTGTTTACCTGCCTGCCTGTTGTTCTGCTTCAGACGGGTTTGGCTGGACAGGCTGCCTATGATTGTGCTGTGAAAATAAAATCCAGTGTGGAAGCTGAAAGTCATCAGAATATGATTGTTGACAGGATTAACTCTTAAAGTTCTGCAGAGCTAAAGACCAAATTGCAGCTCTAAGCTTCCCTTGTAGTCAGTTCCAGCTTTTTTTAAACAATCCATACTTAGACTTGAATAAATCTAGATGGATTCAAGTTGTCCTGCCACTATATCAGATGATGTCAGCTTTCAAACTTTCACATATGTGAGACTGCAGCTGCGCACCTGCAAGTGTGGAAGTTACAGCCTATAGGTTCTTCATCGGGCCTCTGGGACACATGTTTCACAGCGAAGCCAAGAGCAATGAGCAGAAGTCTTTATCCAAATGGATCCACCGTGACCAAATGATTTCAGCGGCGGCTGGCCTACAACAACTTGGACAAGTTGGATAATAATGTTAGGATTTGGCTGCGGCTAAAATCCGAGGACACGGAGGTTGGGCAAAGAGAGGGTCGTTACTGTGGGTGGGTAGCGTCTTGGCTGAATGTCCAGGTGCACATCTGCAGTCTAGCTGAGTGTTGCTTTGAGTTTTGGCTGGTGGAGCTGTTCTAGCTGGGGGATCTCTCTATTTCTAACTATTTCTCTGGCCTTTCTCTTTCTGTTTCCTCTTTCCTCGTAGAGAGAGACTTCAGCACTGTCCTGTTTTAAAATGGCTTCAGGGAAAACCAAATGTCTCACTCGCAGTTTCTTCCTTCTGTGCTGCTTGTCCTTCCAATCCCTCAACCTCTTTTGCATCATTTTCACCTTCAATCTCTCCTCTCTTCTATTTCATCTTCAGCTCCCCCCCCCCCCTTTCAAATTTCCCTGAATTCATGTTTCTTTTTCTTACATTCCTCCTTTTAATTTCCTTACTCCATAATTATTTCCTGTCCCTACTCACCGTTCATCTGCTCTTTTTTCTTGGTCTCTTCTGTCTTTCCTCCAATCTTTTTTTTTTTGCTTCTCCCTCTCGTACCACCTGCTTGTCCCAACAGGACGGGGCTTTTCACCCCTGACCTGGCCTTTGAGGCCATAGTGAAAAAGCAGATCCAAAAGCTGAAGGAGCCCACACTGAAGTGTATAGATATGGTAGTGAGCGAACTCACTTCGACCATTCAGAAGTGTAGTCAAAAGGTAACAAGGCAAAGTGAATAAAAGCCACTTTCAGTATATCTGTTAAGCCCACAGGTACGGGTAGACTGATGGCTGAAGATGCTTATAACTAGCGTTACCTTGATTTATAGTAGCTCATTACTAATGTTTAATTGATGTTAAAGTGTAAAGTACAAATGGTTCAATCAAAAGGTTATATTCATTAACATAAAACAAGCATTTAAATTGTATCAGTGCTTAATTTAGAAATAAAAAAACCACAGATCTTGAAAAACTTAAGCAATACGAGCAGAGAGGAACAGAGTTTTAGTTTATATGTTCATTGTTTAACAAGTAGGCAGTTATTATATTGACTTTCTTTAACTGTTTATTTTACTTACAACAATGATAATTGGTAACTTTATTATGTAACCAGTGTCAAATATGGGGATTTATTTTGCTGATAATCCAGACAGTAACATGTATATTTGTTTTATCATGTTTTATAGAGGCCATTGTAAGATCTTGTTTTCATTTAAAGACCATAAATATCATCTATATGTTGATGCTGATTGGAATCCATCAGATGAGTCAAGTCACCATGCTTTTTACCTCATAATCTATTAGCAAGATATTTAGGATGGTAGATATTTAGCTTTTGAAACAAAGAATATGTATTTAAACTATATAATTTGCATAAGTTTACTTGAAAAGAATTTGGAAAAGGAATAGATGTTAAAGCTTTTCTTGACATTTACAGGGAGGAAATCAGCAACTATCAGTCTATCCTTACTTCATTTAATCAGGGTTTTAAGTAGACCTTTGTTGTGATTTGTCTCCAAGTCTCTAAGTTATTGACTCTATCTTTTACGCTTATTAAATGCATGAAATAGAAAAATATATTTCTTATTTCATCTCTTGATGTCTAGAAATCCTTCAATTTGTTTTGATTGAAATCATCCTGTTTCCAAAAAAGCTAGAGCACTAAATAAAATGTAAATAAATATAAAGGTTCAGAGTAGTTGGATGGATTTGAATAAGCCTGCTCTAATGTGTGGAATAAATATAAGCAATATAGATTCTTAGGTTGCATACAGACGTCAGGCTGATTTAACTGGATTTTTTTTTCATTTTCTTCAGTGGATGATGAGAGAAAACACATCCTCTAAGCACTACGAAGGAAAAGTGCAAAGATTAGTGATGACATCAAAACATGCGGCTCTAAAAGTGGGTGGAGACTAAAGACACTTCTTAAGTGTATAAAGAGTGAAGAGGATCTCTAAATTCATCTTTCAGTCCTTCATCTTCTTACTCAATGATTCAGAAAAAGTTGTCACTCAAACACAGGCTACTAAAAATTAAATCCTAAAGCTGCTGAAACATTTTTTTTCAGCCATATATTATCCATATTCGCTGTTCTTGAACTCAAAGTTAATATTGGAATAGGATGGAAATAACATATATGCGTGTCAGCAGCAAAGATATACACAAACAAAAAGATGCTGGTGCACATGTGACCAACTGAGGTAAGGAAGGGTCTGTGATTACACTTCTTTGTGCACCTTGAGTGGCAGTCTTTGACTATAGGAGCCCTCTGTAAAACAGGGTTAATATTATATTAAATTCCTGTAATAGTAATAGTTAAGTTACACATTTTGGAAATCATTTCACACATTTCTCACCATAGTTTGCAGGAAATTTGTCCACAATGGTCTTTAAACCACTTTCTAATACCGGCAGTATGCTGTAATTCATTTTCTATTTCGAAAATCAATTCACACTCAAACCTTTAACTAGTTGATATATTTACATGGAGCTTAAACATAACTTTTTTTTTCTTTATCATCAAATAGATTTTTACCAGGTACTCTATGCTGTCCGCATCACCTCCATGATTCTGCCACCGCTTACACATTGAAAGGTCTTCATAGGTCTTAAAAAACGTCGCTTTCACTGTAAATAACGAAATTCTTAACAGCTTCAATTGTGATTTTTTAGAAGGTATTTTGCTGTCATTTTGCATCTAAATGGGATTAAACTGATGATTTATTCATATTTAGATTTTTCTATTTTGTAACACAGGCAGGAAAGCCATGTGTTGAAGAATTTATATCAGATTTTCTGATTAACCAATTAAATTATTCATTAGAATCTTACAAGTTCTTATATTATTATCTTGGCTTTTATGCATGTTAAAGGGGGAATATTATTACTCTAGTAACAGTAACCTTCAAATTTCAAAAAGTAATCTTTATTCAACAAAATCAGGAAAAGGAAAAAAAAACATCACTTTGTATTCATTTTATGTAGCTATCAGACTTTAGTTGTATGTTTAGAAATATGAAAACATGTTTTTTGGACATCAAATCTTGTCACTTTTATGTCAAGTAAGAGATTTTATCAACTTGGCTTGACCCCCTTAGAAATGAAGGTTTAGTTTAAAGAATGTTTTAGATGTGACAAAAAACTATGTCTAATTAATAAGCCACTTAAGCATTTAGCATGCCGATGTGAGTGTATCATCATTAGTGAAAACAGGGTGTCTTCATGACGGTAGATTTAGTTTAACATTACAGTATAAGACCCTCATTTCTGCAATTTGAAGAAACCCTTAATATAAACTCTGGAGCAGCTTAGAACTGATGTGGTATATGTGGCATATCTGAGTTCTAATGCAGAATTTTAAGGCTAATCCCCCCAAAATCTGTGGCAGTCTGGTTCAGCAGGAGGTCAAATTGTGTCAGCTGCAATTTCATATGCATAGAAAGATGATGCTTTAAAGGGAAGTTATTAAGTTAGATCCATGTATCTTCATATGATATTGGGACAAATGACGGATTATTCATTACTTTGCGGAATTCTATAAAAATGACCTGGATAATCCTTTTATTCTTAGAGTTTTTCTGAGACGTAATAATTTTTGTTCAGGTTAGTAAATTGTTATTTATCCTGCTGTAAATGTAACTCTAGCTAGGCTTGATTGTTTGCTTCTCAACTTTTTTGGAAACAGGTTTGTGTTTTTCTGTACTTGTTAATTTGGTATAATTTACAAGACTGACCAAGTGTTTCACACCACTCACCAACTAACCGACTCTCTCAGAGCGACTCTCTTTTTTTTCCACTTTTCTTTATTCTTCCTCTATCATACACACCTTTAAACCTGCTGCTTCCTGGAGCTTGACCTCTTTGGGATTTCTCTCTGCTGTCACACTTTTATTTTGATTTCCTTTCAGAAAAATACAATGTTTAATGGTAGCCTACTATATTCTAATATGCAATGTTTAGAGAAATCCAAAAGATGCCAGTTTAAGGTCTTCCTCCCTGCCTTGTGCCTTCTTTCCTTGGACTCTTTGCATTGCATGTTAATCTTACACTATGTCTGTTCTTTGAGGAGAAAAAGCAGATGTATTTTGTCCAGTTTAAGTGTGTGATGTGTTTCTGGTTTAGTTTTTTAAGAACAGTAAACACATTGGATTTTAACATCCTGTGTCTGACTTTAAGCTACAATGCATCGTTCATGTTTTCCTGTAATTTTGGTGAATCTGCATTTTTTTGGCCGTTTTTTTTTTTTTTTTTAAGTTTTTTGATAAGTTGTGAATGCAAAAGATTAAAAAAAAATAAAGATACTGTTCTTTAGATTTTTTTCCATTCTTGATGGAACAGTAGTGACATTGACACTTACAGCCCCCCTTGAATGAATTATAGCTTTTATCCTTAAACCTCCAATTTGGACAAAGGAAATCTCCCTCAAAAAAAAGCTCAGTGGGTAGAAATAAAGAAAACCTCAAATACTCATGCAATATAAGTTCCATTTATCTTTCCATGCTGCACGGAAGAGTCAATTTATTAATACCAGACGCAACTTGTCACGGAAAGTTATAACGTGTAGACAGAGGGAAAGCGTGACCGAGTGGCCTCAAAGAAATAGTCCCGCTTAATGTATTTCAAACACTAAAAGGTCATAGTTCAACTTTCAATGCTCCCATAGTGTGACTGACATCTATCTGGAAATTTTGGGCCCATTTTTCTCCAGCTTGTGGTCTCATCATCGGCTCTGTAATTGGATACAGACAGCATTAAATCAGCTTGTGTATCGAAAACTGGCCCATCTACACTCCCCCTTTGTCGATCAAACATATAGATGCATTGTGACCTAAACAGAAACAGTGAATTGTTTTTCTTCTTTTATTTGCACTGGGTGTTTCTTTTTAAATTCATTTTTTGCTTTTGATTCTTCTTCTTTCCTCACACTTTGGCTAATGTGTTCATGTCACATTGGAGGCCCACCAACGTCTGTGCTTGTGGGTTTGCAATGAGCTCATGGAAAAAGACCAGCAGTGTGCTGGGAAGAGGAAGCTTTTCTGCCAGAAACATTGTTTACTCTGTCTTTTGTGTGGTAATATCACAGATTCTGCTCTTATCCGTTTTTTCCCCCCATTTTGGCAACAGATAGATATTCAGAAGTTAAAATCCAATCTTGAAACAATTCCACAAAGTCTGCAGGGATTAGAGCCGAGTCTGTGACGAACCCAGAACCCCCAGAACAAAGTACATTTAAAGGTGTTGTTTCAGTGCAGCTAAAGTGTTGTGGTTCAGTTAGAAGTGTAATGCAGTGTGTTTGCTGTGTGTTGATGTCTGACTGTGTGCACTCATTTGTTCCTACCTGTTGGTTTCTGTGCGCACAGCTGGCTCAGTATCCCATGCTGAGAGAAGAGATGGAGAGAATTGTCACTCAGCACATCAGAGACAGAGAAAACCGCACCAAGGATCAGGTATGGTAAAAAAAACCCAACTCAAAATACACCATGATAAACTGATTATTAACCTGTGTGATAAAAACAATTTATTTCTTGATCATCTTTTCCAAGTGTTTGTCTCAGATTTGAAGTTATATTTGTTGATACAAACAGTCACAATGGTTTCCTCTAGCTCTACTTTTTTTTAAAAGTGAAATTTAAACTTTTGCTTTGAAGGTTAGAGGAAGTTAATACAATATGTCTCAGCCTGATTGAATTTGCACACTCTTTTATACACAGTGTGCAAATCAGGCAAATCTCTGTGAGTTATGTTCTCACAGCTATAAATACTATACAGCTACACCTGATGAAACACAGAGAATACCACATTTTAAGCTAAAATTACTGGATTATGGAATTTACAGAATGTGAATTACATTTATCTCAATAAAAATAAATGGTTTGTCATTCGATTTTCTACTGGAATAATACAGTTTGTGGCTTCATCTGGTGTGAGGTAGAAACAGAGTTGAATTTAGTTCTGCTTCTTTAAATAGCACATATTACCAGCAGATTTGATTAAATCACATTAAGTGATTTGATGTAAAGTAAACTTTCAGCAATTGCACCACCCTAAGACAGCATGCTGTTAACAGTGCATATACTGCACCCTTTTGACAGGGAGAAACCTTCTTGTCATGATGCGGTTGTTTGGTGGGTGGTGAGGCAGAGGCAGGATCAGGTTGTAGTGGAAATCAAAGTGGTTTTATTAACACAGAGTCCAGAACAGAGTTACAGGGGATGTGTCCTCAGAACAGGCAGCACGGCAAACTGGATCCA
>JAUZNJ010028555.1:0-16007 GCA_034780135.1 Jordanella pulchra | reverse complement strand
GCAGGCCTCTCTCATCTTTTTAAGTGGGAGAACTTGCATAATTGGTGACTGACTAAATACTTATTTTCCCCACTGTACAACTGCTGTGTGATTAACTAATGATACATTTAACATGCATTTTATTCAATTGTGACCCTCTCGGTCCACCCCACAGTATTATTCTATTATGTAAATTTATTTTCTAAATGCTTTACAAATACTATGGAAGAAATAAGACCCTTTTCCATTGGTTTTCAGTTTTGACAACTTTTTACAATTACGTGAAAAAAACTTGCAAGACAGTATCATGTATTTTGTTTCAATAACGACAATGTTAAATGCATCTCAATTTTACTTTTCTTTCTTTAGATTCCCTTCATGAATAAGAATGAGGCCCATTGAGACACAACCAAGACTCTGGAAATGATAATGCAAGAAAGAATGAAGAAAGAAAGCCTGTGGACCCCCCCCCGTTCATTAGCAAAGTCAAAAATGAAACTTTCTTGCTGCTGTTTTCCTGTTGGAATGTTTTATTTACACCATTAACAATGTATCTGCAGCATCCTGCTCGCCCACAAAATCCTTACACATGGCTATTAGAGGCCAACAGACGCACCAACAAAAGAGGGACTCATAAGAGATGGGGGGGGGGAACTATGTGTCTTCTTGTTTATTAAGAGTTCCAGAACGTCAATAGGAGCATTTCTATACAGTTGGAAGCCAGAGGAGGCCATCGCGAAGACACAATGACCTTCTGCTATTCTCCCCATTGATAATGACCCAAGCCCAGGCACACTGCCCATCAGACCTCTAATAAAGCCCAACGCTACAGCTTTTTCTAATAACCCTTTAGGCAGCTACAGAAAGGGGAACAAAGCTTTGGACAAAATACATCAGAAAACATCCACCTTATCGATCTGAGTGCGGCATGCAGCTATGAATGCGGTCCTCTTCTACATCACCAAAAAGACAAAAACAAAACATGCTGTAGAAAGAGAAAAATAAAAACACAAACAGGCCAAAACATTTTAAGCTAACAATTTATCCTCGTTGGCGACTCATTTCCCAGGCTCCTGGTTGCCACGTTGCAGCACCCTTTCCACGGTTTCAAACGTACAGACACAAGACGTGGTATTTTTCCAGTAACAGGACAGGTAAACTAATGTCTCATTTTTTTAATTGGTACAAAAATTCCATCCTTTTCTCGCCTCTCAGCAACCTCTCATGGGAAAGGCTGATTAATTGTCCTCTAAGTACTAATAATAAACACTGAGCTCTGTTCACATATACACATAGAGCCATGTGCAAAAGGTTCAAACTGTTCTATTTTGTTCCCCTTTCTGTAATCTTTCAAACTGTTCTTCCATCAACAGTTCATCTTTTCTAAAGAACTTTCATTAATGTTTTTTTTTTATAAAACTTTGGTTGTTTTATTGCTAACTTTTTACACACCCATGACAATGACACATGTTGTTCAGTGAGTTAAGTATCTTCACATTTACATATTCAAGGACTGGACAGAAAATTATTTGAAAGGCTTGAAATAATCACATAAAAACACTGGAAGCTGTTTTTATTTTTTTGAAAAAATAGTTCCTGTGAATAAACTAAAACACAAGAGTTATGTACAGTATTATGCATCTGGCAGTTCTTAAGTTTCACATTTCCAGTGTTTTCCTCCTTCCTTCCCATCACTTGCTCAGTCTGATTATATACCCATAAAGCTGTTCTGAAAAGGCCTGAAGAGAGAACCTTTCCTCTACCCTCCTTCTACCAGCTTGTCCCATGTTCCTGCGAAGGTGTTTCTCCTCGATGAGCCTCTTCATGGCCTTAGAGAAGGCCTCGGCCGTGGGCTCGCAGAGGAAGCCCGTCTCCCCGTCTGCCACGCTCTCCAGGGGACCCCCAGAGTTAACTGCAATAACTGGACAGCTGCAGTACATGGCTTCTACAGGAACGATCCCAAAATGTTCTCTGCTGGGGGTGTAAAGCACCGCAGTGGAGGTTTGCAGCAGCCCCACTTTCAATGAATCGGAGGGAGAGCGCAGAAATGTGACACAGTCCTTTAAGTGGAGCTGCTCGGCCAGCTCATTTAGCTCCGTGTAGTGTTGTACGTTCTCAGTAACGCGGTCGTCGTAGCCACCGGCGACCACCAGGTGGACGCTGGCACTCTGGCCCGGTGTGAGGCCGCATCTCAGGACTGCTAGAGCTTGAAGAGCCAGACCCAAGTTCTTCTTCCTCTCGTATCGGTTTAGAGACAGAAACAGGTGGGATATTCCCTCAGGAAGCAGCCCCTGCAGGCCCTGGGTTTCAGTGGACAACTGATTAAAGGTGTGAGTGTTGAGGGATGGATAGAGGATATCTGTCTGAACTTGGTTTAGACTGCAGAAGGTCTCCCTGAAGATGCCTGCAGTAAACTGGCTGTTCACCAAAATCTGAAAAGTAAAAAAACAAACAAAAAAACGCAATAATTGTATTTAAAACATATCATATTGACTTTCGAACTTTCGTCACTTTTAAGAGTTTGGACAACTTCCTAAATTTACACAGCAACTCGACTATAACCATCGTCTTAAAAGTATAATGAACATAATCCACAAGCTCATGGCTTTATTTGAATTTCGTATGATAGAGCGACCGAAACACCAACACTTCATCAAGAAGTGAAGGAAAATGATACACAAAATTCCTTTTGAAGACAGCCATTTGTTTGTTTCCACTCCCCCTCCACTTTGGTACCACTAAATAAACTTCAGCAAATAAGAAACAATTAGTTTCAGAAGTCACCTGTTCAGCAAATTGATTCTGAGAACAATTAACTATCAGGATAAATGCAGATACTGTGAAAACCTTAGAGGTTTGTTAGAGAAACAAACAGCATTATGATGAAGACAGGGGCTCATGGCATACAGTTAAAGGAACAAAGCTGAGGGAACTTTTAAGCCTGCTGGACTCTTCTCCCCAGACAGGCTTGGGAATCATTCTAAAAAGCAGCAGGCAGCCTATTGTAACTCTAAATGAGCTCCAGAAATCTACAGATCTGGTGGGAGAAACTATAAGTTCCCCAAGTCTGACTTATAGACAAGTTGCAAGAAGAAAACCATGCAGTGTTCAGTTTGATGATTCCCATAAGAGACGCAGGAAACACAGCATACATGTGGAAGAAAGTAAAAATGCTTTGTTTAGTTAAAAAAGAATTTGAAAATATTTGAAAACTGTTCTTCAGAGACCTTCTCCATGCAATCTGACTACATAATTTAAACGGTAGAACAAATAAACATTGGAGGCTTTAGACATCCTGCTTCAAGTGCTGAAATGATATTACCAAGTGATCACTTAGAACAGCTACATATGCATGTAGAATTAAAATATTCGAAAGCAATCCCTAAACTTCCTTTAACTAAACAACTTTAATCTACTTTCTGCTGGTGTGACACATAAATTCTAAATAAAACAGTGACCTTTGTGGTTGTAAGAAAAATGTTTTTGTTAAGGTGTTTGCTATTAAATACCATATCAGCCATGCCAGTTGTGCGTTCTTCTAACCAGTCGATGGGAGTTCTGTAAAGCTTCTTTAGGGCGGACTTCCTTTGGGTTAGTAGTTGGTCTGGAAAATGACAGTAAAATAGAACCTTTTTCCTGTGTCGGGACAACCGCAACACAGGTATACACACCGACACCTAGGGGCAACAATAACAACAAAAAAAATCAATCAATATATATTTAGCCATCTGTTCTTTAAAAATATTCATAAATGTCCAATTATAGTAGAATAAGCTACAAGAATCTGATTTTAAACTAAAAAATCATAGTTTTTTTATCAGAAGGCATCGTGATCTGGCTCTGTAATTTACAAGGATTCAGATTATAAACTCACCTGATCACAGAAGATGACATCATACTCCACACCACTGAGGAAGACAAGGTAGAAGGCTACATAGATCATCCGGAGATATGCACACAGAGCGTGCAGGTAGCCAAACACACTGGTGGGTAACCAGTCACCAACACACACCTTTAATAAAATGACATTTATGTAACAATTTAGAAGACAATCCTGGACTTTAACCGTCTTAATGTATTTTTTACAGAATTTTTTTATGTTACTTATTACCATGATATCAGTCAGTCTGGGCTTGGATTTTACAATTAGTGACTTTTTAAAACACATAAAACTAATAATAATATCCAATTTAACATCCATTAATTCTTTCCAGATAAACCACACAGTATCAGCATAATTAAAGCCTAATAGTAAGAGCTGGGTCAAAGTGTTTTCTAACTTTTAGGCATGGTCCATATGTTTTCAGTAAGATCGAGGTCAAGGCCATTCTAGAAGGGTATTGTTAGCCTGCTTAATTCATTCAAAGCCAGCTGTAATGATGTTGGAACATCCTTTAACTGGAGCACCCGTCTGCGTTTCTCTTGATCTGAGGTAAAGCAGAAGAATCAGGAGGTAGCCTTTCCACTTTGTGCAATAAACAGTAGTCGTGGCAGCAAACAAACCCCACAGCATGATGCTGCCACCACCATGTTAAACAGTTTTTACAGTTGCCTCGACTCCAAAGGCAAAATGCGCTCAATGAAATTTTTTTTTTACAGAATTTTAACCATGTAAAACTAAAACTATGAGTCAGTTCTAGGTAGAGCATATTTACTGAAAGAAGTATTTCATCTTAAATGGAAAATGTATTTTTTGTGCACTTTGGGTTTATTCTTCTTCTTAGTGGGTTTCTACTTTAGCAAATAGCATGTTTTAGAGGCTATATACTTCAAATAATGATTATTTATTTACTAAATGAGTTGATGACCATTTTGATAACTGATTAGTCAAGATTAAACAGTTTCACCCTAATACTGTACGTTACATTACGAGATGTGTTTAACATACCACTGGAAGATCTGGATCCAGGGTCTCAGAAAAGCAGTGTTTTGGATCATAATGGGCCGTCCAGATCTGAACACTGCATCCTTGGGTCTTCAAGGCAACAGCAGCATCAACCACCAGCCTCTCTGCGCCTCCAATACCAAGATCCGGATGGAGAAACACCACCCGAGGCATCCTATACACAATTTATGTAAAGAGATATTTGTATGCATTACACTAAAATAATATTTAAAAGCAAAATCAGAGGTCTTCACTGGTAAACATGAAACATACATTGCAACATTTAAAACTTAATATTAAAGGCCAATAGGGAACTTTTACCCTCACGTTTTAAGACTAAGTTTAATGACAGCATTCACCCACTCATTTATGTATACAAACACCCGTTAGCTTCAAATGTAAACGGTATGTCACGTAACCCCCCCAGGGTACAATTGTTTCATATCAAGTGAAAACCAGAATAGAGGCTAAAGGAAACGCTTGTTTCAGAGAAAGTTGGGCGCTTAAGTTCTAAGTATTAATAACAGATGAAGCGTGAAACTATTTCTCCAACCTCTAAGAATCCGACAAGAGTTGTTAATGTTGAAAACCCAGGGCACATTGTACTACATATAAAAATACAGTTATGTTTACCTCTCAGTCTCTCCACTACCTTGTTCAGGTTTGGAAACCATCGATTAAGCTCGCCTGATCAGCGATCACTATAATGAAAAAACTAACGTTGAATCACCATTTTGGTTCTTATCCGCTATAGCTTATAATCAACCCAAGGTTCCTGTTTGACCCACAATGGCGTCTGTTTCCTTCACTGGAAAATTAAGGGACACGTCGCTCACACAGTAAAGGCGAATCAATAGTATGCCTTTCGAAAAGTGTTTTTTTAATATCATGTATTATTTTTCCTAAATAAAATGAAGATTTTTTCACTTTTTTAAACATATATATATACAATTTAAATGTTTAATATACAATTATTTATCCTAATCTGTAATAGATGCATTCAGCGAGTCAGGCTTCTACTCGGTCAACGGCTCTGGTCCTGAATATAGCATCGTGTCCCTTTTAGACGAACGTCAGCTTATGGGCTTTCTTTTGAAGTTTTGACCAATATATCTACAGTCTACTTTTTTCTGACGTGGACATCAGGTTCTTGGACGGATCTGGCTTTAGACCTGCATCAAGAAACATAAAACGAAATGGTAAATGTCCGATTTTCATCTGATTGTGTGTGTTTTTTTATGCTAACTAGCCTCTTTACATTCATTTATTGCCAGTAACCGTTTTGGAGTTAACCGGTTAGCTGAGGACGTGGCCGTTTCTCTGAGAATTATTTTTTCATACGTTTCTTATAACATTAACACTAGTAAATGTATTTACTCTAAATATATACATAAAAGAATAATACTATAGACCGTGATTGGTGTTTATAGTTACTTAGTTATTTAACGCTTAGGCCTATACTAATCTAACTCGCTTTTATTGAGCTATGTATCGTGGTTGAACGAATATTGTCTACATCAATGGTCATGCATACAGCTGAATAGAGTTTTTTTTTCTGCTACTGTATATTAAGACCAAACCCTTCTATCTCCAAATTCTAGATTCCCAGAACTAAGCCATAAATGCCGAATATCCAGAATGATTCCGTTTTGTAATAGTAGTATTAGTATTTAGATCAGAATAAGGATATAAACAAATATTTACAGTTTTAATTCACATGGTATGTTTTTCTGTTAAGGCATTCTGCATTTCTGGTTGCTTGGTTACCATAATATTCTTGTAAGCATTATTAGGGTCCCTGCATTTGTTTGACTATGAAAGGCTGTGACTAAGTCTGTATCAGATGTTGTGCCTTTTATGCTCTACTTTAGAATAACGCATGCAGACCTGTCCCAAAATATTGTTATAGGCCAGTAATTGACACAATAAGTGTCATGTTTTGTTGTCTTTTTGTTTAGCCTGGACCAGCAGCAAGTGCAACCAATGTTGGGGTATCTAGCCGTTCCCCAAGTAAAACAGTGGCCCCTCGGGCTGCAGGCTCTACCGTCAGACAAAGGTACGTAGTCTATTTTGTTTTTTTCTTAAATGACAGCATACATTTATTTATTTCAGTAATTGCACTCACCTGATTGTTTAACTTCCATGTAAATAATTATTATGATTGGATTCTTCACTTCTTTCTTGGTTTGAATTATGTATCACAAAGGGTTGGCACAAATTATAATAGTATATGTATACATTTTATATGAAGCCATTCGTTATTGTTTAATCCTGGGGTTAAAAAAAATCCAAGGATCACTGAGAATTTTCACAGGCAGCCAGAATAAGCTGTTTGGTTTTTAGATTTTGTACATAAAAAAAGGGCTCAGGGAGGAAATTTGAGGCTCCTTTTAGTTAAACGCCAAAACAAAATGTTGTTTTGGTCCTTGCTGAAGCACATTCATCCAAAGAAAGGCTGCAGAATATCAGAAATCATCTGCTTCTGATTGGGTTTTGGCTGGTTTGAGATTTTCCCAGTATGATGACCTTTAATAAAGTTACTACAATGTCTTTTGACATAAGAAGGTCTGAAATGATTTTGCCCAATACATCATCAGTTTATAGAAAACTTCACTCATTATTCTTTCTTTAGAAATCTGCAGGCATGGCCAGACCCTGTTTACCAGGAACTGGCCATGCTTAATAGTTAAGTACTCTTTTGTTTTGGTTAGGCTGGAGTTTGTAGGGGCTTCAATGTTAGATTTAGTAGAACAACAGCAATTTTGCATCCAAGTGAAAACTGGTTGGGATGCACAATAAATCTGCATTAACATTCGTTATCACTGATGTTAAAAGATAATACTGTGCTTACTGATGTTTGTTTTCTACATATACCATCTATACACAAATATCTTCAAGACCCTTTGCAGGACATATGGATTAGCCCACTTTATGTACAGTTGTATAGTAGTCTAGTTTAGTCCATATTAATTTATGCCATTCCAGTACATTTATATCTTGGTGTTCCCTTCAAATTCGGTGACATACAGTCCAAATTGTTGTAGATTATTGTACATTTTAAAGATTTAACTAATGCAGGATTTTTAAGGCCATTAGAGATTGGCTTATCTGGCTGTAAAACAGGATCCATAAACAATATTTCAATGATGGAGCTCAGGTTAAATGGTGAGTGGGTGGCTTATTTGGATAAAAATAATGCAAAAGTGGCTTCCGTTAGATGTATCCTGCCTTTCTTAGAATTATTCAACTTAAAAGTTTCTTATTGTTCAGTAGAAACAAGGAACAATTTATGGTCAAATCGGAGTTTCTTACAAAACAGTGAGACATGCAGTTGGATGTTATAAATAGATGTGAATTTTTCCTCCTTTCATTTTACCATCAAAATATTTAAATAAATTAGGTGACTATATTTTCCAGAGGATGAATAGATGTGTTTTATTGTCAAACATTCTTATTGATCCTATTTCCATTTTGAATCTTTTTTTATAATCAAAAACTTGAAATAAGCTTTTTATTTTGGTTGCACCTGCTCATAGTATTTTCCAGTGGAAATAATCCCCACAGTTTTTCCTTTCTTTTTCTTGTAGGTACTGTTAGAAAGTGGCAGGTTTCAAGTAGTTTGTTGTTGTGTGCACCCCCTCATCGATTAAGGCAGATGAATGTTGCTGTGTGGACTTAATCAGAGTGTAATCATAAGGCTCACTGTGGCTTCTCTCTCATCATTACCCATAACCACCAATCCTCTTCATTACCTCATTAACCTCTGTTTAATCTGTCCGCAAACAAAGCAGCCATGAATCAGTCTGCTTCCTAGTTGTGTTAAGATTAAATTCTGATAGTGTTTAACATTTTTTTTCTTTTTACTGTAATGGTTTTTAAATGCCAATGAATGGAGCTGGAGTTTAATTTGTATCTGCATCATTTTGGTCCAAATCAATATTTCAGAGACATAGCTTTGTTCTCTGTTTAACACTGTTTTACTCTCTGCTCTTAAAGTGTTTTGTGATATTTTATTTTCAATATGCGGCCATTTAAAGTTGTTATTTTATATAATTTTTTTTAAATTCATGTCCTCAATAGAAAAGCTGCCAGCAGCGGAACGCGCAGCGGTGGCAGGACCACAGGATCAGCTGGCACTGGCGGCATGTGGCGCTTCTATACTGAAGACTCACCAGGTCTTAAAGTGTGAGTACAACTTAAAAAAAAAAAAAAACAGCACCTGCTTTAAAAGTGATGTTCTTATGTACCTTCATGTGTACTCTCTGACATTTCGGCATGCTTCACTTAGAGGTGCTAATCTTGACAATTTCCGACTCTTGGGACGTTAAATGACAGGAAATTGAGTGGACGTGACTCTTAGCTAAGATAAATGATGAGTTCTAGCTTGAGATCATCTGCATGCATAGTTATTTGTCACATAGAGTAGAACTAGAAGAACTCTGATCCTCAAAGTTCTGTTCTGCTGAATCCTCGGCAGTGGTATTAACACAGGCATCCTGTCTCCTGGCTATAAACAGTCGTGGCTGATCAATGGTGCCGTGGTTGTTATTGAGTACGTCTCTCCAACAGTCGAAGGAGGGCAGGCTCGCCATACAGTGGTGTATATTGAGTGCGTGTTTGTTCCTGCGTTAGACGCCAGCCTCAAAGCTTCATTAAAGGATCCTCACTGAAAGGTCAACTCAATTACAGCCTTCTGACAGGGGAGAAGGAGGGGCGGTGCAGGAAAAGGTTGGCATGGCAATGCTGCTACTTCGCAATGTGCTCCTGTGCTCCACCCCTCCTTGCTCTCAGAGCCTCCTTCAGATATGGGAGCCCCTCCTTGTTTCCAAATCTCATCAATAAAATCAGAGATGCTCACTCTGGCTCAGGCTACTGGAAGTGATGGGATTTGTGTTAATCTGGTTTTTAATCAGTCTCATTGTTTTGACAGCGGCCCCGTTCCTGTGCTGGTGATGAGCCTCTTGTTTATTGCTTCAGTCTTCATGCTTCACATCTGGGGGAAGTACACCCGCTCTTAAGACCCATTTGATGACATCTGACCCTGCATCTCGGTTTCTTAACTCGTTGGACCTGGACCAAACATCAAACGAACAAATTTCCTACTTCGTCATCAGTACAACAGTCAGAATGGATTTTTGTGTCCCCACCAGTGCAAAATCTTAATCTGGATCAGACTATGGTAACCTGAATGCAGCTTCCTCCTACCATGCTGTACATTTACACCTGGTGAGGTTAGTAGGATGAAGCATTGAGGACCCAACTCAAACACCTGAAACCATCAGCAGCATGTATACCTGCTCCGGCTGCATGGAGGATATTTTTGTTTTCAGTCCCCCGTAAACATTTCTCCTTGTAGCCTGAACTGCATTATTTTTTTTTTTTTTGTTAACAGCATTTGTACAAAATTTGATTGTAAAGTTGTACAATAAAAATCTAAAAAAACAAAAGATGAATTTGATCATTTTAAAATATTTAAAACACATGATTGACAAGGTCTTATAGAACCAGAGTGAGGGTAAAAACCATCTTTATGGACAGTGTATCTGATATTTAAAGAGCCTTAAACGGCCCTTTTTAAATTTTGTTCAGATGTGTTGCTCACGTGTTTACATTAATGTTTACATTTAAAACTATGAAATATCTAATCAAGCATGAAAGAAGAGAATGAAGACATGGCAGCCAAGTTTCTGGTGAGTCCAGTCCATCTCTGATCGGCACTGATGAACCACAGTTTGGGACTCCTGGTTATTTCTAAACAAAAAAGTAAGTGGTAAAGATAATAAAGAATATAGATCATTTCTGCATTGCTCCTCATTCAAACAAGTAAGATCAGGTTCTTTGAACCATATTTAATAACAGGCTTTCTGCCATTGTTTATGTCTCGCGTATCTCCTTAAAGTTAACCCAAGTTTTAGATCTGAAGCTTTAAAATTACTACAACAATGTTCCTGTCAAAATTGTATTTGTGTTACAGCACTCGGTGCTGCTAGTGTAGTTTGGTAACATTTAGTCAACACTTCACACGTTTTGGATGAAAGAAAAAGTAAAATGCAAATATTGCAGCTAAATTCACATGTATTCTTTTGGCTTAGATACAATTTGTTTATCTCATCAGATTTTAAGAGTAAACTGCTTAGCACCTATTCCTACTGAATAAATTTTATATTCATAGCTCGTATGGTCACCTAGTTGGTTTGTTTAGTTTTGTTTTTTTTTATTCTTCTTTAACTACCTCCCCGTAGGTGTGACATAAATCAGGTTATCTCCTCTCTTTAGGTGGTTGCTTCCCTTAAATCCAAGATTCCTATTTAGGTTGTAAAACCAAGTATTTTATTCCAGATAAAGTGTCCCAGCAGCAACCTCAACAGCACCAAGTTGACATCTGGAGCCGCCTTTTTGTAATTTGAGGCGATCCTCACACCTAGATTATGTATAGATTAAAACCAAGCAGAAACTACTTCCTCTGGCAACTCCGGTAGTGCTTCAGATTTTGAGGAGTGACTTAGAAGGCTCCTTTTTTTTGTTTCTAAAAAGTTGTCAAATGATATTTTCTGATATATGCTGTAAAGGCTGATTCGAATGAATACTTCTTTGAAAATGTTTAGATTGTATGGCTATATTGCACATTTTCCACTTAATGTAGATTTATTTTCCTTTTCTGGAGAAGATGGGGGTAAAGATCACCTTCTGGGCACACATACCTCTGGTTCAGAGGTCAAGATCTTCACCCAGAAGTGCCCAAGGGTTTATAAACTTTTTTTGACACCTGCTGTAATTGCACGTTGGAGAAGCGTAATAACTCTCCATAATGTCAGAAAAAAATTAACGAGCAGGTTAGGAAAATACCTAGGAATTTTAAAATATTTAGTGTTTTTTTTTTTTGTTTTTAAACACAAATCACTCACGCTGTGGGATTGTCCTGTTGGTTTTTTGCTGCTCATCAGTAAAGTATCCTTCATGATGCTTCTTTTTAAGTAGACTTTCCCTTCTGAAAAATAAAATTAAAACATGTAAAACTAATATGAGTATAAAATAGAATAAATAGAGTATAAAAGTATGATTTTTATTTTTTTGTCAATTACCGAGTTAGGAGGGGAAATTTATGTTCAAACAGATAAAGGGAGTAATCAGCCTAATATGGTTTGTTGGTTTTTTTGGTAGAAAATCTGCTTGTTCAAAATAAATCCTGTTTCTTTTGGTCCATAAGAAAAGCACCATCACAAAGTTTGATGACTACAGAGCTGTTAACCTGACGTTTATTGTCATGAAATCCTTTTAGCCTCTGATGCTGAATTACCTTAAAGACATAACAGCGCTCCCATTGGATGCCTTGTCATTTACATACAGTGCTAAGGTTAGCGAATGATGCAATCAACCTGGATCTGCACTTTATTCTGCACCACCTGGACTGACCAGGATCTTAATGGTGTTCTCTCCTCTCTGTCATACTCGGGTCTCCTACACCTCATGGGACTTGTTTATGAAACATCTAAAGTTTACAAATTACACCACATTGGTTTGATCAAAACAGACATGTTGTAGACCGGCTGGCCCACTGCTACGTTTAGACCCACCTTGATCTAACCCTCCCTTTCTAGTAACCTCACACCTGGATTATGTACAGATGAAGACCCAGAAGAAAATGTACTTCCTGCGGAAACTGAGGAAGTAAAACCTACAGCATCTGTCATCTCAGCCATCTTCTATAAAGCCATCATTTAGTTTATTTTTACCTCCGCAAAGGAGGTTAAGTTTTCGGTAGCGTTGGTTTGTTTGATTATCTGTTAGCAACTTTACAGAAAAAGTTATCAACGGATTTTGCTCAAATTTTCCCACAAGGGCCGTATTATAGCTATTGGCAAATGGTTAAATTTTGGTAATGATCTGGGTTCGATGTGAAGATGGAGGTCACAATATGCGCTGCTTGGTGGAGGCCTGCACTCTCAAAGTACTTTTCTAGTCTTTATATGGTTTGGCTAATCTACAAACACAGAACAGCTCCAAAGTGCAATAAACTATTAAGTTTGCAGAGAGGATAATCTGGGCTGAGCTTCCCCTCCACTCAAGACCTGTACAAGATAATCATTAAAACAGATTCTAATTGTGGTTCTTATTTACAATGACAACAAATAAGTTTACTCCTACAGACTAATTACAAGTCAATTACATACATTTACATTAATTACATCTATTGAAACTGAGGCGAAGCTTGTTTATTATTGGTGAAGCCATTTAAAGTGAAAAAATGAACTTTCCATGATTTTATCTGACCTTTTACAATGATTATGTTTTTGTTTCTCTAAGAACATAATACAACAAACATTAATCTTTACTTACTAAACTTTATGTGTTTATAATTCATCTCATAAAAGTGCATTAAAATGCCAGCTGTTTCTTCAGTTAATTAAAAAGAGTTCTTTATTTTTTGTTTAGAGCCAAAAAATGAAAAAGAACTGTGGATTTTAGCACTTGGCTAATTAAAGGGTGAATTTAAAAAATAACAACAAAAAAAACCCCTTGAGTTTGAAACCGTAAAATCCATCCATCTTCATCTGTCAGGGTTGCTGTTGGGCCGGTGTCCATCTCCGGCAGTAAGGAGGGGTACACCAGTCTGTCGCAGGGCAACACATAGACACACACAAAGACGTACAAGCATGCGCACACACACTCACGGACAATTGAGAGATGCCAATTTAGCTAACAGTCATGTTTATGGACTGTGGGAGGAAGCCGGTGTGCAAGCAAACTCCATGCAGAAAGACTCGAGACTGAACCCAGAACCTTTGTGCTGCAAGGCAACAACGCTACCCACTGCTCCACTGTACAGCCCAATTTTCTCTGAGTTGCAACCTGGTGATTATATTTCTCTATCTAAAACATCATTTTATATTTTAATTTAGTGCACTAATAAAAATAGCATTAATGAAAAAACATTTAATAGATTTTGAATGTGCATTAAAAACACACATACAGAACATGCTTTTGATTTGTTTATAAATCAAAAAAAGTGGAAGAAACTCCATTGTGTTATAATGTAGCAGCTGTTTTAATATCAGGAATACAATCAATACGTCTGAGAAGATTGAATAACATGTTGATCATTAAAAGGCTATGATTCTGTATTGGACACATAATATACAATATATACCGGTTTATTAGGTAGAACTAGCTAATACTGGGTTAGACCCGCATTTGCCTTCAAATTTGTCATGATTCTACATAACAACAAAGATTTTGAAACAGTCCTTATAAAGTTGGGTCCATTTTGACTATAATTCAAGTGTTGATGCTTTGTCATAGAACTTCCATAATATGCATCTCCTATTCCAATACAGTTCAAAGGTGCTATAGTGCATTAAGATCAGGTGGCTGTGGAGGCCACTGGGGTTCATTGAACTTGTGTTTTCACATACCCTGCTGTTGGTTGTAAAGAAAGGTCATTTGAGCTGCCGTTGGCTTTCTATCATACCAAACCAGTCTACTCATTCTCCTTTGACATCAGTGAGACAAGTTAACCACATCACTGCTGCTCTTGGAGTTATTTTATCCAACCGTTAGTCTGTGAACCCAACATGTAGTGAAAATTAAAGCAGAGAAACTGTTTCTGCAATACAAGTTTGTCTGGTACCAACAATCATGTCCCGCTCAAAGTCACTTGATGCTCTGCTCCAGCTTTAAGTCGTCTTCCTCGCATCTAATTCTAAAGCTGTTGAGTCCCTTTCATGCGATCAGCTAGTTCAATATTAACATTAAGCAATTGAGCAAGTGGGCCTAATAAATCTTCTTCTGCTTATTCTGTCAGGGTGGCTGTGAGGCCGGTGCTTGTCTCTTGCAGAGAGAGATAAATGGTAGATAAATCTGGCTAAATGATGAAGTTCAGGTGCTTCCTCCTCCAATGTGTTTTCATTTGCATTTTAACAGCACTGTATTTTGGAGGTAATGTGGCAAACTTCTTTTTTGTTCCTCTAAATTTTGCCTTGGCTTTTCTAGTCTTTCCTGAGGGGGGCGCTGCAGACTATTTTACCAAACTGTTCTTACTCAGCAGATACTAGCTGGAGTATAAAAC
Organism: Jordanella pulchra; assembly: GCA_034780135.1. Taxonomy (NCBI): domain Eukaryota; kingdom Metazoa; phylum Chordata; class Actinopteri; order Cyprinodontiformes; family Cyprinodontidae; genus Jordanella; species Jordanella pulchra. The sequence continues at coordinate 1,077 of JAUZNJ010028555.1, read as the reverse complement.
TATCATTTCTTATGGATGGCTATGAACAGATGTGCAACATAATTAAAAAGTTTATTTCTTTATTTTTATTATTTAATATTAAATAATTTACAGAATAAACAGTTTCTACATCCATACTAATGTATAGTGTTTTTCTATTTATTCATTTTATTGTATTCTAAGATTTAAGTGAAATTGTTTTTATTCATTGTGCTAAGTGGAACTATCATAATTTATTTACCGATCTTGCTGCTGTTGGGGTGTTTTGGTCCAACCAGGTTACTTGTGTTGCATATGAAACCACCAGCTGTTGTGTCTCTTGCGCCTGTGTTTTGTGTTTAACGTAGCATTGCTGTCCCGTTCACTAATTCATCCTGTTGCTATGGCCCTGCTTTCCACGATGCTCCCATCGTTCATGGCATCCCTCCTCTCCCTGCCTTTCACAAACACACACTGAGATACGTTCACAGACTCTGTGGCCCAATTCACGGTGGCACAACACGGCAGTGGGCCAGAATAATTCAACAAAAGAATTAAATATGAAGGAGCCACTGCAGAGCTGTCCCTGGGCGATCAGGAGTCAAACAAGCTTAGGCAGCGTGTGGAGGGCTGTGGCCGTCCCCGCTGATGCAACCTGTAGTTTTAAACTCCTTCTGACAACAGCTAAACCCGAAACTTATGGTTTTCTTCAGGGGTAACACTGTTTCTCATAGTTACAACAACAAAGTTGAATTTAATTTGAATAATATGTGATGAAACAACACAAAGTAGTAAATATTTATGAAGTGGAATGAAAATGATGGAAGTTTCTTTGACTAATGCTTCCTGACAAGGTCTGCCAATTTGGGTGGAAGGCCTTATGTTAGTAGGTTTGCAGATGTGATGCTCTTTCTGTGATTCAGATGGGTTGAATGGTTCCCTTTGAAATGTTTAACTTTAAATAGATGGGTTTAAATGAGGATAGATAGATGTTCACAAAGAGGTTATTTCAATTCAAATTAAGGTTTTTGCTCTTTATTGTTGATGAATGGATGGATGGATGGATGGATGGATGGATGGATGGATGGATGGATGGATGGATGGATGGATGGATGGATG
>JAUZNJ010028554.1:0-16007 GCA_034780135.1 Jordanella pulchra | reverse complement strand
TCAGTTGATACATTTTCTCTTCAATGTATTTTATACAGGAAAAAAAACAAACAAACAAACATAGTGGTTATGTTACAGTTAGATAGGCTTGATTCTCTAAAAAACACAATGACATAACAGTAGAGGGGCAGCAGGGGGCAAAGCTCTAAAGCAGGAGGTAAGTTGAACCCCCCTTTGCCCTCATTTAGATCTCTTAAGAAATCAATGGCAAGTTTTGAAAAAAATCTTACAGTCACTTTTAGTCCATTCTGACTTGAGCCATATTGTAAAGAGGAACTTTAGTCTGTAGATCTGCCAGGCTGGTTCTACAAAGTGGCGGTGATGCTGAATTAAAATGCATAATATACTTTTTTTTTTCTTATAAAAAAACAGCACCAGCATTCTTTACCTGGTATTTCTGAATTTTATGTTACTCTGTTGGTGTATCAAATAAAAGCTCCATAAAATGATATAAGTTGTTTTTGTTGTAATAAAACGCTTTCCTGCATCTTTCATCTTTTCTATCCTTCAATCCAGCGATTGACTGCATGATGTCAGAGTGGTCAGAGTGGTCAGAGTGCAACAAGTCCTGTGGTAAAGGTCACACCATTCGTACCCGTTTGATCAAACTGGAGCCACAGTTCGGTGGCAGTTCTTGTCCCGAGACCATCCAGAGGAAGAAATGTAAGATCAGGAAGTGCCGCACAAAAGGAGGTGGTGGGAGTAAGGCCAAAGGATCAGGTAGGTGCAGCAGGAACAAAACTATATGCCATCAATTGGTGACCTCAAAGAAGCTATTGTCTCTACGTACTGACACAATGCTTCATGGGATGTTAATAACAAACCCCAATTCTCAAAGGAGCTTCAAATATGAAAGAAAAAAGTAAAACATGGAATGTAATAAGCAGCATTAATTTTTGCAGGTTTTGCCCTGATTAAAGCACTAAAGCGCCGAAATGTGCCACACTACATCCAAAATCTAATCTTTTAAGAAAAAAGAAAGTAATTGCATTAATGCAGATAATATAATTTAATATGATCTATTTAAAGTGGGTTTAATTCATATTCATTTGGAAAAAAAAGATTTTTATCTGAAAAATTTAAATGCATGTAGATATTTTTTTGCGCTTGATGCAGTTTGTGTTTGTTTCTGACTGAGGCCTCCCTGCTGCTACTCATCTGTTCAGGTCCAGCGATGTGCCGGATGCAGCCATGGACCAGCTGGACTGAATGCACTAAGCCCTGCGGAGGAGGATTACAGGAGCGCTTCAGGACGGCAAAGAGAAGGGCAAAAGGCAACTGCAAGGACCGACGGGAGATTCGTGCCTGTAACAACCAACCCTGCTAGGGGGCACTACTCAGCAAAGGGAGGGAAAAGGAGTGCTGAAACATAAGAAATTTAAAGTTCCACTGAGAAACAATTTCTTTATCAGAGTTTAGAAGGAAGAATATTTGGCAAGTTTATAACTTTAAAAAGGAAAAAGTGGAGAGGAGGTAGCACATAAGAAAACTGAATAAGATAGAGAAGACGGAGAAGTTGTGATGTTTAGTGAAGCCATTGTAGAAATTAGTAAACAGGAATGGTTTTTATTTTAGAACACAAAGAAAATGTTAGAGATAATTGTTCGTGTCCTGCAAAGATGCTTTCAGGGAAATATAAAAACAGCTCTGGTAACCACAAAATACCACCTCAACAACATTCCCACTATTTGCATACTGGTTTTAAACTATGCAGACATCAATAACAGAAAGTGAATAAATTTTCAAATATATAAAACAAAGATGATCTGATCTTTAAATAAAATTTTAAATGTACTATTTTAAGAAAAAAAGGTACCTGTAAAGAGACTTTTGCTAGAACGTTTAAGGTTTATTGATTAATACTTAAAGCTAGACAGAAAAACTAAATTGTTTGGATGAATCATCTCATGTAAAATGTGTTGCACATAATGCTCTATTAAGTAGCAAATTATTTCTAGATCCAAGCCCAGTTTAAGCAATCTGAAAAAATGTACTGAGTTGTAAAGTGTTTAATTTCTGAGAGGAGAATAGAACAGCTGCCAGCAAATGTTTCACATTTAAAACAGGGCATCAATGAAAGTGGTGCAAACCTTTCCATTTAACTCACAGCAGGCGTGCACTGTTAATAAAGCGAATTACCAGGCTGAAGTGGTTCATTTCAAATTGGATTCTATTGGTTTCACTTTGTTTTGGTTTTTGAAGAAGAGCTTTCTATAAAACTACTTATCTCTGGAGCTTTTGCAGGACATAAACAAATGAGAAATCCTTTAGGGCTCCCAAATGTACTGTAAATCTATCTAACCACACTTATAAAAGACAGTGCTATGTTACTACTAAAACTGCTTTCCCTAATAAAAGGATACATTCAGTTGAGATGTTTTATACTGTACCTTTCTGATTAGTTCTTCATATACTGTACTGCTGTTTGTCTGTCGTTTCAGCTTATGTAACTTTAAAGCTGCGATAGTACCAGAGGACATTGTATTAGCATGTGCAATTTTTTGGTTTAGGTAGTATGCCTCATCATGTGTAGTTATTGCCTGAGAACAGTAACCTTAATGGCTGTGTTTGCTTTTGTTGGAACCCGAGCAGTGTCTCATAGAACCAATCTACTGCTTTGATCTGGAAGTTGTTATATGTTGCACAGCTCACCATCCAACCAATCGTTATCAGAGCTTTTGCTAAAAGATTTGTCATATATAGTTTTAATGTCCTTTCTCTTTTTTGGGATGGTTTTGTACCTTTTAACTTTTAAGCACGTTAGTTTTCCTTTTTGATTAAAACAAAATCATCACCAAAGTTAGAATTTTGCTGCAGCTTCTTCGTAACTCTCATTTTGATTTTTTCTTCATTTCTGTCACATGACTATTTTGTAAGAATTTGCCTTTACAATAAAAGTGTAAATGTGAATTTTTTTGAAATTATTGAACCGTTGTCCTTTTAAATAATATTACTGGTAGCATCATGTAACTTTTACTAGGTGTACTTGAAAAAGAAAGTTGAAAAGTTGCTTTTAACAATGAAATTACTTCAATCTTTTCCCATTTAATATTATTTATGATTATCGAGATCGGTTAAAGTTGAAAATAAACATAAAATGCTTTTGTTTTATAAAAGTACAAGGTAAGTCAATAAGTAAGTAAAATTTTAATAGAAAGCAACACAATGTGTTTTTATCATAAAAACACAAGAACAAACTCATAAAATCATGAAAAAAGGTCAGTCAAACCCACAGCAAATCATGAAAAAATATAATCTCACAAAATAACAATACTTCTCATGATAATCATAGGGACGAGGGCAATGTCTACTAAGATATTTTGTTTAAAGCAGCTTTTTACCTGAATTTGTTTGAGGACGACAAAACAAAAGCAGCTTTAATTAGGTGGGTCTTCAGCCTTGATTTAAAGGAATTTTGTATTTTGGCTGTTTTGCAGTTTTCTGGCAGTTTGTTTCAGATTAAAGGTGCATAAAAACTGAAAGCTGCTTCTGCATTTTTGGATCTAGGGATACCAAGGTGACTGGAACTACACCTGAGTGTTCTGGAATATTGTTAGTAAGCGATCATTTTTTATCATATTGCGGTGCTAAATGGTTTACTACTTGTAGAATGATAGATTTTAAAGTCCATTGTCTTGAAAAAAAGAAAAGAAATTCTTCTAGACTTAATATCCACATGAATTATGATACATTTCCATTACAATAAAATACACAGTAGAATGAAGTAAACCAACGTTAATAACGAAGTTTGTGCAGGGGCCTGGGATTTGTATTATTTTTTTGTTTTTAGAGTTTGTTACCATCTGAATAGACTTCCTGCAGATATCTATGTGTATTACTACTTTCTGCAGTTCTGTTATGATGTCTCGCAAAAAATCTATTTAACAGTAAGCCATTAAACTGACAGAAATAACTAATTGGAAGATATTGAAAAATATCTTCCATAATTTTTTCTTGGTTTGTTTTTGTCTAGCTAACTATATTGATCTTATGAATGTATTTTTTGTTTAATGTTTTTTTGTTTTTAACTTCTCTAAAGACTGAAATCAGAACATACTGTAAGTCTAGGAAGACAAATGACTATTAGCCATAATACTTAAACAGATAGAAAAGTTTGCTACACAGTATTCTGAGAACATGAGGTTAATTTAATGAATGTGCATTATAATCAATAAAATTACCATTAAATCCATGAAATACTTAAGACAGGTATACATTGGCTTCAGAGAATTGCAGTTAACATTTTTGGCCTAGGAGGAAAATTGATAGATGAAAAGGTTGGTTTAATGAAAATATATTTCTTGCAAAATGTTTTTCTAAGATTTGTTCAGGTAATTTTTTTTAATTCAACTATAAAGACAGTCAATTTTCAACGTATTAGGTACTGGTATTTATAGATAAATATGTGATTACAAGATTTGTCCACTAGATGGGGACAGGAAAGTAGATTTTAACAAGTTTGATGAACGAGGTTAAATTAATTTGAGTACAATTTTAGAAATACTAACCCTGGCCAAATTTAATTTCACAGCATCCAACCCCTGAAGATATTTGCAATTTTTTATAAAATGAAGGATAACCTTTGGATTATTGCTGCCTTCAGAAATATCTTAATCTTTTAATAGACTTCAAATTTCCCAAAGGTTAGATTACATTAAAGGAAATGATCAAATATTTTTGCTGTTGCATTTGAAGAGGGCTTCCCTATACCCATATTTGAATTACAATATATAACACAAACTTTGCAGAGTAAATAGTTTGACTTGCAGTTATTCAAAAAGCACAGTTGTGCTGAAAAAAAAAAATCCGTGTTTTACACAGTTCTGTTGTGTGCCATGACATCCAGATAAACAAAATTAGGCAGAAATGAACTTGTTTAAGCAACATGTTCTATATGTGCTGTGAAAATATTACTGTAGCCCTGTCCGATAAAGTAAGTAACCTTACATCATTTATTAAATTGCAACATTTGTGTGCAATATGTATTATTTCTCTTACTTGAATGTAAGTATGACATCCACTTTCTACAAAACTTTCAATCACATTCATATTAACATTTTCACTCTATTGTCAGCAGCTGAGGAGTCACTATACAATGACTCATTAAGCTCAAAGACTTAGCCCTCTCTCCTAGAGTTGTTAGGTACATTCCCACATAGCCCTATCTGTAGAGGGAAGATCTAGTTCCCAGAAACCCCACCCACTGTATGACTTTTAAATGATCTACACTTATGAACAGATGTTTCCATACTAACACCATGCACACAGTTTTTAATGAAAAACTAAAAACGTCTTTATTCCAGGGTGAAATATTTATACAATATTCAAATTCTAGTAACTGTTATAGTCTCAACTATCTATCCCAAACTTATCTTTTCAAGGCCCAGCAATATGAGACCACATAAGACCAGACTTTCTTAGGTCCAGCCCTGAGCCCTTCATCCCTGCCTCTGACTGACATTGTGGTTGCAGACCCTGAATGGAAAAAGTTCCGTTTTGAATAAACAAGGCACAAAGTCTGTAATAAGAAGGTAGTTATAATGTTCTGGCTGAATAATTCACAATGACAAAGCCTCCCTGACCTCTCTTCCCAACAAATAAAACTTTAGAACCAGCATCTCTTCACTTAAAGTGCCTGCTTAATTCAACTGCGCAACACAATGAGACCTTAAGGTGCATAAATAATACAAACTGAGCCAAGTACCCACAAGTGTTCAATACTGAATGGTGCTAAGCTTATGTTTGTGTTGTGGGTTTGTTGTTTCTGTTTAAACAATGAGGGAAACAATTAGAAATGCTTTTAGCTTGTAACATTACAAATGCACTTTGTGGGTCCAGAAAGGCAAACCTCGTGCAAATGTTTATTTGTGGATAAGTTGTGAATAGAGGGAAGACTTCTTAATAGTACTACCAGATTTATACAAGATTCAAACCTTCCAGTCCCTCTAAAAGATAATTTTATAGAAATATTTCATAGATCGCTGTGATATATTGGATATTAAATGCGGCTTTGTTGGGGCAATGTGTGCTAGAAGATGATCAGAAAAAAACCTCCTCATGCTATAGAGTTTTGCTTCCACTTGGTGGCAGTCCTGAACACATTTGATACAACCACAGCTGAATGTTGTGGGGTTGGCCATATTGGAAAAAAGAAAAACATTAAGAAATAAAGGGTATACATGTTACAATCCTAAAAGAAGACAGAAAAAAACATCCCTGAAGCATTTTTTTTTAGAAAATGTGACATTTTCAACTTTTATTTTGTTATAATATTTCAAACCAAAATGAGAATCTCCTTCGCTTTTTGGATGCATAAAAGACGTTTTGCTTATTTGTATTATTTTATTGTTAAGTTTCCAGCTGATAAAAAATTATATACAGTTGATAGGAAATCTGGAAAATATGTAGGGAAAAAAGGGGTAAATGCCAGCTTCTTAAATGTTTAAATGTAAAGTACTTTTGCCTCAGTACTTGGTCAGGGATCTTTTGCAAAAATAACACCATGAAGTTGCCTACCATCCAAAATGTTGCTGTCGATAGATATTGAGTTTGAGTGCTATTCAGCATGGAGTTTGCATCTCTTTCCTTGCAGAGATTCTGTGCTCCCTCTTTCACACTACAAAAACTCCTCTGGTTGGTTTGAATTACTCTTAAGGGTGCTTCTACTTTAGAATAGGAGTGATGACCTGTTTCAGTTTGTAACCTTTGAAGTAGGGACATTTTTACAAAGTGAGGACATTTTGGTGGTCCTCACATGCTATTTTGCTAACGATTAGGTTTAGGGCTAATATGTGAATTGAGTTTAGCTCAGGGTTAGCATAGGGTAATGGTAATTTTTAGGTTTAGGGTTATTCTCAGTTTTAGGACATAAAAAGAGTTGAAAAGGACTGAAAATCAATGGAAGTTAATAGAGATCAACACATGGTCCTCGCTACATATAGTAAGATGGGAGTGGATGTATATGTGTGTTAAATTTGTCTTAACATTAATATGTTGTATTTATTTTTCAAATTTTAGTATCAACAGGTGTCTGGTAGATGCCATATGATGTGAGAAGTATTATAAACAGGATATTCAAAAAATAGCTCCTTCCTTCAATGTTCCCTTAGGAGTTTTAGACATCAGGTAAAAAAAGTGTCACAGCATGAGGTAAAAATAAAATTCTGTATCAGTGCCGCATGGCGTGCATGCATAGTTTGCACATTTTGTAAAACTGACAAAATATTTTGTCACAAGTCCAAATAAATTTCTGGCGACCTGGATTATGGGAATTGTGTACAGTGCATCAACAACCTGCTGATAACGTGGGGGTTGTGGGAAAGACAATTATTGAAAAGATAATTTAAGAGTGTAACAATAATATGCATAATAATATCCACTCAAAACTGGAGTATCTGGAAAAAATCCTACATATGCACTGGTGAGAATATGTGAACTTCATATAGAGAGACCCCATAGGGCTGAGAAGCAAAAGCGAAAAAGACAGAGGTGGGACAATTTGCAGCATAGTGTTGCCAAGTCAATCTCTCAATCTCAAGGAAATGCAAAAAACCCAGAATGGGCAACCTTACCAACACACACAACACAGAATAGGATTACCTTAGTGGTACAGTATATCTACTTCAAAGATACAGCAGGAATTCATGTTCAACACAATTCACTTCCTTTTTCTAACCTTAATAACCATTTTGCCCTTTTTTTCCCTTTAGGTTTGTCCAAACCATTTAATTGTGAGATACCAGCCTGGGCTCTGAAACCCAGCATGAGAGATGCTCTTATATTCTGAACTGACCCAAAGGGAGAGGCAGAGGGTTTGGGTGGGTTTGCTGGTTACCCCCCAGCCCATTGCTTGGAAAGTTTTCTTTTTTTTCCTTTCCTTTTAATAGAAAGAAAAATAAAAGGAAAACTCCAAATTTCCTCTCTATGAAATGTTTTCTCTTTCTTTAAGACCTACAGAAACCTACCTTAAACCGTTATAAAAAATACGTTGTGTTTTATGAAAAACTTATATAATATTTGCGACCCCAGACAATGCATGTATGAAAACATATATATGAGACTCATAACCTTCAGCAAACAGACATGAGGTGTGGCGCTTCACCATTTGAAGATGGAAAACTTTTTCGTTTTCCAGATTTCATAAAAAAAATCAAATTTACCCCCTTTAAGTACATAAAAAAGTGTTGGCACAATAGTGGATGAATTTTCATCTAGAGCTTCTGTTTGAGAGCAGATCGCTATAATTTCAGGGCTTTAAGGGATAAGATTCAACAAAAAGTTGTTGATCTGACAAATTTTAAACTCAAAATCACCTGGTCCGGTAGTAATTTGATATTTAAATTCACAAACAATGCATTTATTCTTCAGAATATACCTTTGGCAGTAAGGTTGCTTTCCAGGTTTTCAACCTCATAAAGCTACTCCAAGGCGGGGCGTGCAGGTGGCGCAGTGGTTAGTGCGCACGACCCATGTACGGAGGCCTTAGTCCTCGACGCGGGCAACCCAGATTTGAATCCGGCTTGTGGTCCTTTCCCGCATGTCTCTCCCCCTCTCTCATACCCCCTTTCCTGTCAGCCTACTGTCAGAAAAACGAGCCACTAGTGCCGTAAAAAGCTCAAAAAAAAAAGCTACTCCAAGGTTTATTTGATGTGGATGAACAAGACTCAATTTAACCTATAAAAGTGCCAAAAATTGATATGTGGAGCTCTAATCTCTTTAATAACATGTTAAGACCATAGTAGGTAAAAAAATGTACCTTCAGTAACTGATGCTACAATTAATGATTAATGTCAAGTGTGACTAAGAAGCAGAACATCTCAGTTTGCTCAGATGATAAAATTGTCCGTTATAATACAGCAGTATGATTTCCTTTAGCAAAAGAAAATGAAACCGAAAGGGAAATGTTAAAAAGTGTGTATTTTTCCTAAGGTTATCACAATGGAGTTATAGTTTTAACCATGAATGACATACTGTGTTTATAGTTTCACACTTCTCAGCATCCAGGGGAAGGCACATGCCAGGGTGCTGGAGAGGACAGTCTGACTGATTGTTGAACCTAGGCGTGGTTTTAGACACTGACGTTGCATTGGTCTGTTGTGGTCAGCTGAACAAAAAAGAAAAGCTCTTGATGTATCGATCTGTCTAGGTTCCTAACCTCACCTATGGTCATGAAAGGGAGGATGCATAGGGGGACGACTGAAAACATACAACCTTACCTACTAAGTAGGGATGTTTATTTATGATTTATACATGACTTACTTATTCAGCTCATGGAGCAGCACAATATGGTTTAGGTTTACATGCTATATTTCATGAGAGTTTAGACCTGGTTATTTTTCAAAATAGTGACCTGCCATCAACAATTCTTTTCTGTAAACACTATTTTTTAAGACTGATATGAAAGGACATAATGTACTGACATGTAGCTCTCTCAAAGCACTAACAGGGGCAACCCAAGTCTCTTGCTGCCATTCTTCCCACTCAGAAAAGAACATGTTCACCTTTCAATGTGCAAAGATAAATTAACATCAGAATCAGGATGCTGTTATTTGATGTTGCTTTAGGATATGTTAATGAAACCAGTTACAGGCAGATTCTGAGGTTAAATTTGTCTGTTGCACATAGATATTGGGGACATTTTTTGCTTCAGGCAACACTTCTGTCTGTACTCTTAAAGAATTAGCACCACCTTTCAAGAGAGCTGGAGCTCTTTTGCAACAATAATAGGCTTGTAGCTGACTAACTCTAATACTGACACACTTCATCTGAGACTCCTCTAAAATACGATTTGCTTCAGTCTAATATTCACTGACCACAGTTTCAACACAATGCCAAAAAGCACTCCGGTAGCCCAAATGCAAATGGTGACCAAGTTTGTGTTTTGGTGGGCCTGGTTTCAACATCACACCTAGCAGTGCCGAATGATGGATTTCTAATGAAAGCCAACAAGACACAGAATAGGCTAAAGTCAAATTCATAAAGAATACTCTGATGAGTTGTAGCTGACCACTCATCAAAGTCCTCAAAAACAACAGAAACGAATCAAAGCACATAAAATCTGTCCTACCTTTGCTGTTTTTTTAATCAAAACATATTTCTATCAGAATAAAAGTTTGTTTCTGGAATATATCCAGCCAATAGCTAATCATTTAGCTAAGAGCTTCTTCTTCCTCTTCTCTCGTATGGTACATCAGCATGCCCATATTTTGAATCTGTTTATGTGCTTAAATCACAAAGACCATTGCTACTCTTACCTGTGATTTCACTGGGCTTTCTGTCCATTTAAAATTTGTTTTGTATTTATTGGATTCTGTAGAATGCAAACTTTTCAAAGAGCGATGGAGCTCCCTGACTGGACAAAATGTTATTTAGATTCGCCGGTGCATCTTCCTTCCTCCACTTAGCTTTGTATATATGCTGTGTGACTACAGTGCATAATTCAAGAGCGCTGAAAAAAAAATTAAATTGTGGTGGGTGAAAACTGTACTTTTATGGCCAAATAAATAATGATTTTAAATTTCAAGAATTAATTGCAAATTTCAGATATTTTGCCAAAATGTGCCAAAATGGCACAATAGGAGTCCACCTGGACTTTTTTCAATCCAAGCATCAATAACTTTTCAATTGCTTGTTTGATAGATGAAGATGTTGTAGTTACAGTTTATTATGTTTATTTCTTTCATTAAAGGAAAAGTAAGAAGTTTTGCAAGTAAACATCTTTTATTTATTTATTTTTTTAGGTGGAAATATATTTTAGGCTATTTACCCAAGGCCCAGAATAATTTACTATAATTTACTACTTCATCCTCAAGGACCTTAATTTCAGTTCATAACAAGATTGGCAGTTTAAGTAATGTACAAGTAGAGAAAGGCCTAATAAAGTAAAAGTATGCTTTTCTTAGAAAAAAGACCTGCAGGCTTAGTTTTTTCTCGCTTTCTACTGTTATGAGTACTCGCCCTCTCAAATAAAGAGCGCAGGTTTTACACTTCAATGCAAGCCTTTATGTATATTTAGGGCATTCTCTTTTGACAAATTACCTAAAACTGAAACAAGTAACTAGTACTTAGACTTTTAGATTTTTATGTTTTTAATTATGTGAATTCAATAAACACAGGAGTAGTATATATTACAAGCAACATAATATGTAGCCAGTCTGAATTTCATAGGAGGAATTAATTATACATATTACTATTATTATTATTATTATCATTACTATCATTAATTGGAATAATCAAGTTACCTCAAATGTTGTGTTATTAAGCTTGATAGAAAGTTGCATTAAAATGTTGCATTGTTTTTGTCAAAAGAAAGAACTACAGTGCACCAAGTGATGAAAATTTACCGATGGCACCTTTAACACCAACATGCATTTAAGATTTGAGGTTGTTGCATTCATTCTTTTACACCACTCAACTCAAAATACCCAGAATCAGAAACAAACGTGTAGAAGCATAATTTGTTTCTTGTGATCCAGTAATCAATAGCAAACTCCAACAAAAACTGCAAATGGGGCTAAATGTTAAAGCAACACTGAGTAACTTAAGGGTGCATTTCAGAAAGGCTGTTGGTGAAAAGCATTGATATGCACCAAGCACTGAATATTTTAACCAAAAAGTCATTTTATATGTCTTAAATAGAAATAACACTTAACTTCAAAGCAACACTGCACAAAATGTGTGCAGTGTTGGTTTAAAGAGAACTATCCTATAATCATGTAATTATGAAAGCAAATAGTTACATGCACAAATATAAATATAAAACACAGATACATTTAACAAAAAGAACAACAAAAAAAACTTCCCTTCTGTGTACTGCATCAAAGAGGTGGCAAGGCGGTGCCCATTATCTTTTTTTCACTGCACACGTTTGAAGCGTTCATGTTTCTGTTTAGTATCACTGCTTTTTTAACATAAAACAGTACGTGGCATATTTTCCACAGAGATCACAAACAAGTCAGTAACTCACTGCTCACTGACAGGAAGAAGAAAATAGATCTCAATAGTGGTACCATTAGCATGCCTGAGCAATTACCGTATGTGAATCAGTGTGTGTGTTCACATGTTTGTGTGCATCGCAGCTGATGCTCAGAGTCCCACTGCGGATTGAAGCAGTTGCACACTAAGTGACCTCGTTTGAAGCTCTTTCAACTTACTCCTGCTTTCCATCGACTCACTGGTGGGATCATCCAAGCACCACCTCTCAGACCCTTTTATCCCATTTTTATTTTGGAGATCAAAAACATACAACTTCAGCAGGATGACAGTTCCCATGTAGATAAGATTGTAAAAGTTCGGCATAACATTCCTGTCCTCTTGTAACTAGGTTGTTTTCAGAATATGCTATGGTTGTTTATTATTAATTAACAGCTTCTATGCTGTTTTTGAAGTTAGTATTTCAGTTATTTTCCAAGTACTAAACTAGATTAATTTCAGGAATCATTCATCAACAATTTCTGCCCAATAAAAGAACCTAAAAGATGTAATATTCTATAACTGAAAAGGGGGAAAATGTTCTCACTGGTTTTCAAGACTTGTCCATTTTATCCTAAGTATTTACATTTTTATAAAGGTATACTTACTCATTTATTTCAATGTGATCCCGTTTTACACAACGTTTTCGACGGGGCTGGGGGGTGGGGGGTGAGTGTGGAAGGCTAACCCATCCAAGAGTTTGTTTTACCTTAAACTCATGCGATCATGTTGAACAGAGTACCAGTTGGATGTGACGAAAACATTTTCAGCTAAATAGGTATAAGGATGAAATTTTAGGTTTTGGAACAAAACTGCTCAAATTCCATGTTAGTTCCCACTATCCATTGGTTTAAAGGTGTGAGAAAGCTAGAAGTCTTAGAGTGATCATGGACCCTGATATGAATCTCAACAACCACACCAAAGTTATCAACAGTATGTAATCACCTACAAAAATATTCCCAGGATTAAAAAAAGCTGATGTAAAAATGAGACTTTTGTTCTTTAAATTTACTTTCAGTATACTTGATTCCTAAAAAGCTAACTTTACAGGAATACTGTCATGAAGTGGTTGTGGTGGAGGTGGTGAGGCAGAGGCTGGAACCAGGATGTGGTGAAAAATGAGGAATTTAATGAAAATAATCCAAAAAGTATAGCAACTGAAAAGTTCTCAGACCAGGCAGCATGGCTTAAACTGAATCCGGAGGTTTATCACCGGTAGCAACTGGACATACGAGAGGCAGCGAGCACAGAACAAACTCAGATGATCAAGACGAACTCTTACAAGGACCGAACGAAGAACAGAATACACAGGGAGGTAATCAGGGAAACAAGACACACCTGGGGGCAATCAAGGGAGGACAGGACGACACTGAGAGCACAGAGACAGCAGGAAGCTCAAAAATAAAACACAAAACCACGGATCATGACAGTACCCCCCCCTTAACGGGCGGCTTCCAGACGTCCAGACATGAAGACAATTGTCCCATACACAAAGTGGTCCGAGGGACGACGGAAGGAGGGTCCGAGTCCCGGAAAAACTGAAAACAACCCACACAGGGTGGGCGAAAAACTCGGGAGGCAGCCATGTTGTGAGGTCCGGAGGGCGTCCATGCCGATGGCCCGTACCATTAAGCCAGTCCGGGGGCTGACCTTGGCGCCGGAGGCAGGGCCCAAGAGTCACTGGAACTGCCCGGAGGCGGGGACGAGGAGTCTCTGGGGTAGCCCCAACAGGCAGGAGCTCAGGAGGGACACTAGGAAGGTCAGGAGGGACGCTAGGAAGCTCAGGAGGGACGCTAGGAAGCTCTAGCGGAGCACTAGGGAACTCTAGAGGCGTATTAAGAAGAACACTAGGGGTAACACTGGGAAGCACACTAGGAGGAACACTAGGAGACTCAGGATAAACACTAGGAGGAACACTAGTAGACTCGGGATCAACACTTGGAGGAACACTTGCAGCCTCAGGATCAGCACTAGGAGGAACACTAGCAGACTCGGGATCAGCACTAGGAGGAACACTAGGGGTCTCTATAGGAGCACTAGGAGTAACACTGGGAGAAGCACTAGGAGTAACACTGGGAGAAACACTAGGAGTAACACTGGGAGAAACACTAGGAGTAACACTGGGAGAAGCACTGGGAGAAGCACTAGGAGTAACACTGGGAGAAGCACTGGGAGAAGCAATAGGAGTAACACTGGGAGAAGCACTGGGAGAAACACTAGGAGTAACACTGGGAGAAACACTAGGAGTAACACTGGGAGAAGCACTAGGAGTCACACTGGGAGAAGCATAGGAGTCACACTGGGAGAAGCACTAGGAACAACACTTGGAGCACTAGGAACAACACTTGGAGCACTAGGAACACTTGGAGAACTAGGAACACTTGGAGCACTAGGAACACTTGGAGAATCAGCACCTGGTTTGAGAGCGACAGCAGAAACTGAGTCCAACCCCGCCGTTTGGATGGCGGCAGAGGCTGTGCCAGCTTTTGCCCCGACGAACCCGCCGGCAAGAGCGGACTCCGGAGAAGTCGAGACTGGAGACGCTGGAGCGAGGTCCGTAGGTGACGCCGAACTCGGAAAGGCGTGAGGTCCAGACGCTGGAGGGGCAGGAGGTGCTGGTTCCGAAGACGCTGATATTGGGACCGGAGACACTGGTCCTGGAGATGCAGGAGCTGAGTTTGAAGACAGCGCCGACCTCAGGGAAACGTGAGGTCCAGACACTGTAAGGACTGGAGCTGTTTCCGGAGACAACAGTGCTGGGTCCAGAGTCGGTACCCCCCGACCTCGGGGAAGCGTGAGGTCCAGACGCCGAGAAGACTGGAGTAGGTCCCGGAGGCACAGGAGCTGGATCCGGAGACAGCACCGACCTCGGGGAAGCTTGAGGTCCAGGCGCCAGAGGGACAGCTGGTGCTGGTTCCGGAGGCACAGGAGCTCAGTCCGGAGATGGCGCCGACCTCGGGGAAGCGTGAGGTCCGGACGCCGAAAGGGCTGGTTTGGGAGGCAGAGGGCGGCCCTGCATTTCTGCGGTAAAGGCCTCACAATCCCACTCAACCTCCCTCTGGAGCTCCACCAAACCCGGCAGGGGAAGCCGAAGAACCCAGTAGTCCAGGAGCATAACCAGCTGTATCGCAAACCCCAGCCGCCTCTCCTCGATGTACTCCTGGATCAAGGTCAGAAGTTCCTCTTTTTGTTCCTGGTTCATGGTTTATTGCGTGCCTCACTGTTCCTTCTGGTCAGGTCCTTCTGTCAAGAAGTGGTTGTGATTGAGGTGGTGAGGCAGAGGCTGGAACCAGGATGTGCTGAATAATGAGGGTTTTAATGAGCAAAAATCCAAAATACAGCAACAGAAAAAGTCCTCAGACCAGGCAGCATGGCTTAAACGGAAATCCCAGAGGTTTAACACCGGTAGTGCTGGACATACGAGAGGCAGTGAGCAAAGAACAAACTCAGATGATCTCAGACAACGCAGACAAACTCTGACAAGGACCTGACCAAGAACAGAAAACACAGGGGGATTTAAATACACAGGAAGGTAATCAGGGAAACAAGACACACCTGGTGTAATCAAGGGAGGACAGGACGACACGGAGAGAAGAGACAACAGGAAGCTCAAAAATGACACAGAAAACCACGGATCATGACAAGGTCATTATAGTGGGAGAACATTAATGCCGACATTGAAGGTGATAGCTTAATGCTATCTCACACTCCATTGGCTTTGTTCAAAATGTGAATAGTCCTACACATTCTGAGCTTCATACTTTGGACCTTGTGCTGACATATGACATTGAATGTGAATAAATAACAGTATTTCCTCAATTCTATTCAGTTTATTTATATAGCCCCAATCCACAACACATGTCATCTCAAGCCACTTTACAGAAAAAATTCAATCAAATCACACAGTCAGATTAGTTAAAAGTTTTCTATTTAAAGAAAGTCAGTTGATTGCATTGAATTATTAATTCAACAGCAATCCCTCACACCAAGCATGCATGTTAGCGACAGTGGAGAGGAAAAACTCCCTTTTAACAGGA
>JAUZNJ010028553.1:0-16008 GCA_034780135.1 Jordanella pulchra | reverse complement strand
GATCATTTGCAAAGTTAAGAATGTTAGTTGAATTGTGGAAAAAGTACGAGAAAATTAGGACAAGAATACAAAATATTGTTGCATGAGGCCCAATGTTTTCATGTGGGTAAGTTTGCTAAACGTGCTATGCTAACATTTACATATTTCCCCTTTGCTTTGTTATCAAAACCTTAATGATTCTAGCGGAGGTTTTTTATATCATAGCTGTTGCTGCTAATTATTTGTGGTGACAAAAAACATCTGAAAACTTGTGCTTTTTTTACTTTTTTAATTTGAATGATCAGTGTTTCTTTGAGTAAAAGCTCTGTCCTGTCTCTAAAACTACATTGTACTAAACAGGTCACATGACAGGTAGGCGAGAAGCTGAACCAGCCTCTGTCACTGTGGCGCCTACAGTAAAGGGTTTAATGACATTTATTGCTATACTAAGAATACACTTTGCATTTTATACAGTAATGTAACAGCGTTTTGCAACATAAACACAAAATAAAATAGAATAATTTAAACTGGAGACACAAAGCAGGGCCCATAGCTTTAGAAATACTTTGATTGAGACCATTATCTGATAATAAGAATCAAACATGAGGTGATATTTGCAGATAGAAAAACAAAACTTTAAACATTATACAACATTTAAACATTTCCAATAAAAAGTTAGAGTTTTTTTTCTTTTTAAGTTGTTGTTTGTCAAACCATTGCTACCAGTAAACTCAAAGAGAAAATCTTGTCCCTGTGAAACTGCGCAGCCCTGGGGATCCTGTGTAAATCTCTGCTGAAGAGAAGAGAAACCATAAAAGTGATTAAGCCAGAGGTGTTTTCTCTCCTCTCCCTGGTCCTCTTCCTCCGCCTGTAATGGTGTTGGGAAGGCTGCACTACTCGGCCACCATCACTTATTTCCCAACTTGCCTGGAGGGTCGATAAAAATTAACATACTCCTCTTCAAGAAAGCGATTTGCAAACCACCGTTCCAGATTCTGGTTTCACTGCAAACTGTTTGGGGGAAAAAATCATAATAGTTTTTGCATTAATTTTCTATGATAATAAATCAAGCTCCAGAATAGTTATTACATTTTGCTTTATGATTATATGATTGATTGATGTTGAGGATGTAAGGTGCTTATTTTTATTTTTTCCTGATGAACACACTTTACCACAGTCTCTTTTTTTGCTGTTTTGTCCAATGTTAATGTGATTTCTTCATATAAGCTACAATTTTCTTCCCTGCAATCGAGTTATCGACACGTTAATATATCAAAGCAGCTGCTACGGTGTGCAGACGCAACGAGTTTATGCTGTGGTCAATGCAGCATCAGGAGAAACAAAAAAAAAAAGACTCCATTCTGATGTAAATACAGGGGTGTTCTCCGTCTTACTCTTGATTTCAAAAGACTTTTCTCTCTGCCTTGAACAGAAGGTAGATTCCTGTTTTATTTTTATTTTTTGATTCATTATCGCTGCAAAGAAAACATTAATTTCCTGTTCTTTTTTTTTCCAGAAAGGTAGATTTTGTCTTATGAAAATCAAATCAAGTCAAACAGACCTGAACCAGAAGATCGATAAGTGTTTTTCATGTCGACAGCTCCCACCAGACAAATGGTGCGTTTATTGTCATTATTTATCTGTCCGCGTCGCAGTCACCCTTCCCCCAAGTTCTCTCTGTCTGTCGATTAGCTCAGGTATAGCAGTGACGGCTGTGAAATTAAATTAAGTGCCATCCCCACCCCTCCATCCACCTCCTTCTCCTCAGCCTCTTCTGACATGCAAAGGTTTTAATGATCATGAAGCTGGGAAGCAATCCAAATGGCAAACACTTAATTGAGAAAAATGAAATGGACAGCGGTACGTTCATTTGTCTAAATGGAGGTGCGCTCAGTGTGGAGGGGTCGCTGTGTCTTCAATTTCTTTTTTAATGCCCCCCCCCCTTCCCTTTTAGCCAAGTTACTCAACAGGGAATGTTGGAAAATTTCATTATGTGAGGTGTGAGATAAATCACCGTGATGAATCTCTTCATTCACTTTAATTCTGTTTTGCTAAGTCGAAACTCAGACCTTATTGCTGCTGGATGTTTGTTTCTTTTGGAAAGATTAAAAAAGATATTAAAAACAGTGCATTTAATGAAATAAAGCTTTGTCATATGATTAAAAATGATGAATTGTTGGCTATTATCCTTTTTTTAAATGGATTCCTGATATCATTTTGAGGCTTTTAGGAAAAAGGATTGATTCCAACAATGACTAAGCCCGAAACCGATTTAAAATCAGTGCAAAACTCAGTAGTTTAAAATGTGCAGTAAGATAACAACACTACATTTCATCAGCATTGCATGGTTTACATTAGGAAAATGGATGCTGACAGTATAAACTATATGTATTTTATTCACAGCACAGTTTCTGTGGGACAGAATCCTCCTTCCACCCCTAATCACTCAGTTAACAATTTCAGGAAAGCTGCTATGATGTTCCTACAAAGTCCGCTGCTCCAACACCCCCTGCCTTCCAGCACAAGTTATGTTTAATGACATTTTGATTGTTTCTCATAAAAGCAATTTCTTATATATCAGATAATTTTATCATTTATATCAATGGAATTTGTGGATGTCTGATATTTTACTTTAAAGCCAATGATACTGATAGCATGTCTGATAAAATCATACATCACTTATACTGTATATAAATATATATATTCAAATTCAAGTCAAATTCAAAATACTTTATTCAGGCAAAAGGACAATTAAATAATAATAAAAAACTCTGCATCCAAAACAACATCTCAATTCCTCAGAGGGAAGAGTTGACTCGGCTGAGTCCTGAGATCTGACCTAGTGATGAACTTCCCATTAGTGACAATGAATCACACCTAAGAGTAGAACCTGGAG
The DNA here is from genome assembly GCA_034780135.1 of Jordanella pulchra. NCBI lineage: Eukaryota > Metazoa > Chordata > Actinopteri > Cyprinodontiformes > Cyprinodontidae > Jordanella > Jordanella pulchra. The sequence continues at coordinate 13,133 of JAUZNJ010028553.1, read as the reverse complement.
CTCAGTGTGAGTCCGTTCTCCATCTCTGGCTCACATTAAAGAACTGTATGGTCTTCACTGTTGGACAGAGGTTAATATAAGTGACCTCTCTTTCTCCCATCCAAGGATTCCTTCAGTCCTCTACCTTTCCACTCCAAGCCAAGCCCATCGCATCACCCAGATGACCCAATCTAATCCCTGATTATCTGTCACACAGGAAACCATTCATTCCAGATGAATTTATTCATCTTCCGAGTGTTGCTTAGGCTGCTGGGAGACTGATGGTGCAATATGTCTGAAGCAAAGAGTACAGGAGAGGAGAAAGATCATCCGGTGAAATCTTTTGCTCTGTTGGAAGTATGAATAGCAACCTGCGTTACTTCGGACCTACTTCTTCCTAATCATTGTTCAGCAGGCCACCTGTGCTTTAACGATTAATCTACTGATTAAAGAAAGTGAAGACATATTAGAGAGGATTACTGGCTAATATTTTCATCTTGGTTCTAATTGTGCCTCGGAGATAATTGTAGATTGAAGGATGGTTATTGTGTTAAGTCTTCATCTGAACAAACCCACAGGTTGTTTTCCTCCTCCGCCCTTTTATTCCTACTGAAGACCTACCCTGTGTCCCTTAGAGCAACTTCTTCAGTGGGAACATTGGTAGCCTTGTGTACATTATAGTGTGGAGGTTTCCAGATCTGAAGCATTGATTTTGTTGCTTTCAAAAGTCTGCAGAGTTTGGTGCTGCATTACCAAAAATGTCAAAGGTCAGAAACAAGGAAGCAGGTCGGCACACCAGGAAAAGCTCTGTCATATCAATGCTTTTAGTATTTTAATATTTCGACTGTACAACCCTTATTTAGAGAGTCATCATCTTTTAATACCTCCTGATTTCCAAATCCAAGATTATTGGGATTATATTTGAAAATGTGATAGACCCTCATAAAATGTTGTAAAAATCAGAATGGAAAGAAAAACATGATTGTCGGAATAGTCCTTAATTTTTTTTTTCTTTTTTTGATGAAAGTCTGATTTTCAGCTTGTAGTAAAACCTTTGTCTCCTTCCTAAATTCTTCTTATGCTCCATTCAAAACACTCACACAATGACACTATAAAACAGCTGTAGTAACAGCATGGACGTCTTCACAGCTTCAAATGAACCGGCTTAAGTATGATAAAACAGGGCAGTTAAAAATACAGCCACTTCATTACATTATAGTTATTGGCAAAGGTCCAGATTGAACTACATTGGGGTCCAGATCCTGACCGCGCTCTGCCTGTCTGTAATCCCCATTTTAAAACACTTCATTGCAATGCAGTCAGCTCAGGATAATTGTTGTTGTTGCTGGAAGGTGAACCTCTGCCTGATTCATTTTCTTATTAACACTGACCACCTTCCTAGTCTCAGAAAAACATGCATGATACTGCTTTTGTCTATGACCTTTATGTTTATATTTAATGACCTGATGGGATCAACTCTACATTTTTTGTTTATTTTTCTGAGAGCCACACAGTTGTTTGTTTTACATTGTGGCTATATCCAGTGTGCTATAAATATGAGGAACACCTTCAACACAGCAATGGCTCATTATAGAGTTCTCGCAATGGCGAAGATGCATTTGACACAAACTCACTGTGCCGTTTCTTTTTAGGTTTGTGTCTTTTGAAGGTGAGTGAAATCTTTCAGGTCTTTTTCAGGAACAGGGGGATCATTCGCTCTCAATTCTTGCGCCTGAAATTAAGGCGTTATGGCTTCAAGACAAGCAGTGGAGAGTTAGAGAGGTGGGAGGCTGGGAAGACTTTTAAGGTTGCCCTCTGGCTCCGTGTCTGAAGGAGTTCCCAAGACAGAGCTCAGATTGAGAACTGAAGGAAGGTGTGTGGATGTGGATTGTGTAGAGATAGGTGAACATCTTACACCTATAGAACATAATTTGAAGCATTTCACATGGTGGCAATTAGATTGTATTGTATTAATTATAATTGTAATTGGATTGTAAAACTTTCTTCACTTAACAAATGTGTTCATTGAGAGTTTTAATTATAAATTGTGATTAATAAATTAAAGATTGTTTATAATTGATGTTTTCTAAAGATTATTTTATATGTCCTTCAGTAAATTATTATCGGATTTAAGCTGTCATTGTGGGTCATCAGGTAAATCCTTACCTACCTCTGATTGGTTAACCTAAAAAATAATCCAATAACTCCCTTCAGGACTGAAAACAAATTAATAAATAAATGGCAAAAATTTTATTATTATATGTTTGTTTTTAACAGATAAATACAACAGTTTAAAGTTATTTACAAGTGTTGTTTTTTTTACTATATGTTTTTTCAAAATGTAAAAAAAATATATACATTTGTTAATTCATCTAATCTTTTAATGCTAACCTAAATAGGTTCAACCAAAGTATTGGTTTAATTTGAGATATATGAGATATCTTAATATATGGCATATTCAGAATATTGATACTTGTTGCTAGAAAATAATCTCTTTCCTTGCAGAAAAATCTCTCTATTTAACTTGAAAGGGTCTAATCCATTGCTAAATGGCTACTTTAGTCTGAAACATGTGGACTAACTAAGCCTGACCAACCTGATCGTCAGTAAGGTGAGGCTCAACACTCTCCATTCTGAAACATACCAGACTAAATCACAGCACGGGAGATGGGAGTTTACAATTGTGCCAGGATTACCCATAATTCAACAGTGCTTTTTTCTTATAACTATAACAGTCAAGACCCCTTCTGTAATGGAACAATATTTTAATGATGCCCTTTACTATCTCCTCATTAAGTTGGATATATCTTTTAAAAAAAATGATCAACCGTCTGCTGCAAAAGCTGAAAAGACTTTTTTTGAGCCACATTAATAGAAAATCTGATTGGTTCTAAGTTCGGTTAGTCCCGCCTTGGAAAACCCCTTTTTTACAAACTCCTTCCAGACTAATAAACCAGACTAATAAATCTGTGTAAATTAGTACGGCTGGCCATGCTAGAGCTAACAAAGATAAAAGTTGTTTTTAGGCAACAAAACAAATATGAGACTTTCCTGATCAGACATATTTTGGTTTCTCTGATGAGGAATATTATCTAGTCTTTAGAAGGAGCTTCATCTCTTCTCAGTCTGCTGATCCAAATCGATCCTCTTTTGTCGCCACTGTCTTTCAGAGATGCTAAACCTGGAAGTTACAGGTCTAGCACCCCTAGTGGCTGAAAGTTACACTGTGAATTAAAACGATGAGATAAACAGAAATCTTGGTGGTGGAGCTCCTTGTAACTTTACCTTGCAGCAAGATGTTACCTAAATTATTTCTATTTGCCCTATTGTCTAAATATTTGGACAGAATTTTGTATTACTTTTAAGTGCATACGTTTCCATACATTTCCTTAGCAGTATTATTTCAGCACTTCATGATGGTTGTACCAAAACATTTACTTGGTCCCCCTAAATTATTTTTAACCGATATGACTGTATGCTGACTTTAGGCTGATGTCTAAATATTATAGCAATATTATGATAGTTCTATTTTGCAAAATAAACCGATAACTCCTGCAGCAAACCAACCACTCGTGATGCTGTCATCATTTTACTTTACTGTCGGGATAGCAGTCAGCCAGCCTCTTCCCATGGTGCTTTGCTTTTATGGTGAGATTCACGGTTTTCTTACTGATTTGTTGCCTGATTTTTCTTGAAGGAAGCAAAATGTTTGAGGTGTCGCCTTAAAACCTTTCAAGTTTCCCTTTGTTTTCATATCCTTTCTTCAAATTACTCCATTGAAAGGTGGAGTCAAGTGCTTGGATCTGAATAGACGGCATGTTTAAGTTCATTTTGTTTAGCTTTCTAAGGGTCAGAATATTTACTTATTACAACAACTCAAAGCAGATGCCTCAGAAGCTCATTAAGAGTCGATTCAGACATCGTTCCTCCGCCTTGCCCTTCCTCCTTTTGTCTTTCCTGTATATTTCCTGACATCTTTTCCTCATCAGTCCCCCTCCAATCTGCTGTTGCCTCCTCTTCTGCTCTGTCCTCTCCAGATGTGCAACATTAATTCCACATCTGTCGTCGCCATTAAGGTTCACCGTCACAGCTTGCAATCCCTCCGTTCCCACCTTTTTGCTGCCATCCCATCACGTCTGTGCACGTTTGGGTAGAAAAGCACCTGATGGTGCAACTCTTCCCGGTGAAAACTATAAGAGCAGCAGTGTGAGGCGGGATGAGGAGCGGATTTACTCATTCGTGGTGGTTTTATTAGGAGAAAGCTCTTGTGCTTATCAAGTCCTTCTGCACCCATGGGGTCACACACGGTCTCAGCAGCACCGTCGGACCACCGCTCCCTTTCCCGTTTAAAACCTCGCTGGATGAGATTTCAATAATCCCTGCTCCACAACGAGCTGCTTTTTCCAATAAATTTGGAAGTTTGAGCCCGATGGACTGTATCTGTCCTTCTCTCCAGGCTGCCCTTCACCACCCCCACAATTTAACCCTTTAAAACACACTGGGAATAATATTTACTTAATAAATGCAAACCTATCCCTACATAAGCTCAGATATAAAAACAAAGAGAGCCAGAATACAACATGCAAAGATTATATTTCATTAAACTCTTACTTGTTTGCACATTAATCATTAATTAGTTTACTTAACAGCTTTGCCTCTATCTAATTACAGCCTGATAGTTAATACATATATAAGCTGTTTTCTTATAGGCTCATTAAAGACACTGTAATTATCAAGGCATGAAAATGATTTGTGTTGGATTTTACCCGTTTGGGAGCTTATTGGTTGAATGAGTTTCTATCTCTACTGTTAAAGAGTGTTAGTTTGAACACAGAGGAGAGTACCTGAGGGTCACGCCTTTGTGTTTGGAACAAGTAATTGAAAGAAGTGCAGTCTATAGAGTGTATTAACACTCCTCTTCTGGTCTCTTTATATAGAGTCATCAAAGAAGAGCCCTGCTCACAAGGCACCCATCAGTGTTCACTGTTTAAAGCAGGCATTAAGGTCTTCACTGTGTAATAACTTTGAGTTAAGATACCCCTGCCACGCACTGAGATAAACTGCAAACAGAAGTGCATTAGAAATTCTGATTACCTATATTTAAAACTAAAATGTAGCTTAGAAACAAGATATAAACCCTGTAGTTGTGGTAGTTTGTGTTTATTTGACCTTTTTGTGTTTTTTTTTCAAATATCAATGGGAGTCTAACCAGTTGTTTATTAGATGGTTAGTCAGGTTATCTGCTCAACTAGCAACCTTGAAGTTGGCTGCTTAACAGACCTGTTGCCTAAACTAAAGGGTTAGTTTGGATTTCTAAAAATGAATGAAACTTTATTTACTGGTTCCCTTACTTGTTATCTAAAGATGTGATTCACCATGACCTTGTTGGAAGCCTAAATTATTTGTTATTTAATGCAATTTACAATTTCTATTTACTAATTCAATTTAAAATGTGCAGTTAGAAAATACTTTTCAAATTGGGTTTCAAATATCATGATTTAAATGCTACATTTTTAATGGTTGGCTTTCTTTTTCAATGACTATCAACGTCCTCCATGATGGAGTGAGCTTTGTTCCACTATTGTTGTAAGCAAAGGACATCTTTTGATAGAAATAGAAAAAAAATGAAATCCTAAAATTAAACTTTAAAAACTTCTTAACCCCCCCCCAAAAAAAGAATAAGGGTTTACTGTTTTCTCAGATTAGATGTTTTTTTTTCCATTTTTTAAACTTTTTCTTATTTATTTATTTTTTTTAGATTTATATTTTGAATATAAGTTTATTTGCCTGCGGATCACATTCTATGGCACAGTTTGTAGCACTGCTGCCTTGTAGAAAGAAGGTCTTGGGTTTGATTCCTGGCAGTTTTACTGTTCTCCCAGTGCATACATGGATTTTCTCTGGGTACTCCAGCTTCCACCTACAGTCCAAAAACATGATATCCATATTGATGTTGAAGTAAAGAAAATGTGATCTAAGGAAGCAACTCCGAAAACTTGAGAAAAGGAAAGTCTGAAAATCTTTAAAATAACAAAACAGTTATAACAAAAAAAATATATGAGAAAACAGAAAAGTAAGTTTTACAACCTTTTTTGGTTTAAGAAGTTTTATATAGTTTTTTATTTCTGGATTTCTGCATATTTTAATAAATTTCCATTTAAAAACGAGTTTAGTTTTTTGTTTTTCAAATTTCCATATACAAAGTGTTCAACAATATTAGAAGAAGATTCACTCCATAATAATCTCACTGCTATAAGGGAACTAGTACTGAGAATAACTTCAGATGTACAGCTGGTGAAGAGGAGGCTGGAGCAAAGAAAACTTGTAGCTTTTCTTTAATTGCATTTTTAATTCACTGCGGTGGTTTATACAAACCTTTTGTGGATCTTTAAAACTAGAAATATTTATTTACACAAAAGCCGATAATTATTATAACAGGAAATGAAGAACAAGTTAGTTTTCAGTCAGTTTAACTGGCTATAAGTTTTATGAAAAGCTAAAATACTTTATCAGTTTAGATATTTAAATCACACTCCCGTACTTTAGTTTAGAAGCAACCATTAATTGGGTGGGTATGGTCCCTGTTGACTTATTTCTAAGTTTGAGTTCAGTTAAAGTTTTGAAACTCTGCCTTTGATTGATTTTAGTTCTGGCACTGCGAACAGCTCTTTTTGAACAATGGAGCTGCCTGAGAAAAAAAACTGACTTTTTTGTATTTAAAAAGTAACAGAAAAAAAAAGAAATCCTGAAGATTTTAACCCCTGGATGAACCTTCAGTTTTTACGAATAAATCATAAAATATCATGACTCACTCACTATTTTTTCTCCTAAGAGTCATCTTAGTTTGTCTTTTCTTTTTTAAGGACAGCATGGTCCTCTTTCTGCTAATGGCTGCCACTTCTGTCACCCTGCTCACTCGCTGTTGTCAGGATCCATGCTCCTGAAGAGTGACTGCGATGCTCAGCGACTCGTCATACATCAGCAACACACCTGCACATGTTTGCACTCCTGCATCCAGACAACCTCTGAGGTATAAATCAGAGATGGAGTGCTGGATATGGAGCATACAGAACCAGGGAGACCCATTGTATGCGAAGCTGTAGCCCAGCCCTGGCTGTCTTAGATAACAGAATTACTGCAAATTGAACTGCCAGTGTTTGGGTTATTTTTGTTTTCTTTTTTTATCTTGTGCTTCTAGTTTCTCTTCTCTGAATCACTCCATCGAACCCACCACCTGTGCCACCTCCTCTGCAGCTCTCTATGGGCTTTGTTGTTGCCTCTTGAGAATAGTGTAGAGATAGAGTCACAAAGACAGATGCATGTTGGAACAAGCAAGACGAAACAGGTGAGAGAGAAATGCGAAACTGGTGTGTATCCAGGAGACTCGTAGGGGGTAAAATCGTGACAAAGTGTAGAAATCAAATCAGGAAATGCACTCAAGGGGACACTCACCCACTTTCAGCAACTTCCTTAATTGTGAAATATAATATCGAGCGTGGATAGAGGTGGATCAAACGTGGGAGATAATAGCTTTATCTACAGCCACCACAGAATTATGGATTCTGCTGTAGAAGACCTTTCCAGGCTACCTGAAGTGAGAAAACAAGTTCAGAGGAGAAAAAGCCCCAGGCCATGATTTGCACAATGGAATTAAACTGAATTGTATGGAACATTCTTGCATTATTAAAGCCCCCCCATTAAGAGCAGAAAAGGATAAGGGTCGATTAGCATAGAAGTGGATTCTGGCCCCGGAGGGACAGACAGAAACAAGGGGTGAGATTCATCAAACTAAACGCAGATTTCTAAAGTTTTCCTTGAATGATGGGCTCCATAAATTACTCACTGTGCGTGGGGATTAAACAAGTTTGTAGCTAAGGACCGTTGTCAGTGTCTATTGTTTCCTAGTTCCAGTAAATTAGTCAGGAATTGAAAAGCTGGACGTTCACCATTTAGCCCAACTGATAGGAAGTGCTTCCCTGAAAAATCTTGAACCACAAAGTAAAATGGTGCAATTGCTGGCATATTTTTAACTTCAAGCCTACTATTTAGTGTTTAACTGTATATAGGAACTTAAAATAGTCCTAAATGTTTTGCAAGGTTCAATTGGATGAATCTTACACAGACTTTATTCCAACGGTATTTTTTAGATACTTTAAGGAGATAAATAATGTCAGTATTTGCCAGTACTTCTATACCAAAAGTCTTACTATTTTATTCTATAGTTACACTGAAAAAACTGTTCTATTAGTTATTCTTTTTAAATATTTTCTTTAATTACAGATCTTTTTACTTTTTAATAGGAACTATTGTTTTTTTATTTGAAGTTCTTAACACTGAAACAAAACTTTAAACACCTGCAATTTGCATCTTTTTATTTTGTATGCATACCCTGACATTTTTACTCACAGGAAAATCCTCTTATTTTCTTTTTTATCTGTCCTGTTTTGCTAATATGGCTTTGGGAATATATGTCCCAGACTCAGATGATAGCTCAACAGCTTTGCTGTCACAAGCAAACCATTATGAATCCGTTATAGGGTTCTCCTTGTGTATGAAACTTTATTGAAAATTATTTAAGGAGTAAAATCTTTCACACTGGACACTGAGATGAAAAGGTAGGTGAGAAACAAAGAGGGGAGAAGAAGTAAGGCGGGAAAGGAGATGGAGACAGGAAAGAGCGCATGAAAAGAGAAAAAATAATACAAAACAGCAAAAATAGACAATACAGAAGATATACAGTTACTCCTGGGAGTCTGCTTCCACACCTGTATCAAACAGAGAAAGAAAACAGAGAACAGACAACCAAGGGAAATATCAACTCATGGTATACTCAAGGTTTGTTTGTTTTTTTTCATGTCTCGTGTTATGAGATCATGACGTCTGACAAGTTCCTCTTTGCAAAAAGTAAAGCCTGTAATAAAAGGTAGGAATTCATTCAAAATACAAAATTAGGCAAGTTCAACATATTTTAAACTAACTTATATCTAAACACTGGACGCCACAATTTGTATGACTGGTGTTAGTTGAGCACCCGCCACTTTTGGGGGTAATGATGTTAGCTAATAATGGCCATAGTAACAGCATTACAGTCTCTAAAGTCAAAGGCCTGTTATTTACTCCTTATGTTAAAGTTGCAAGGACTTTAACATCCATTACAGGCAACTGAAATCGATGAAGCTTCTCACATCGTCTCAACTGTTAACAAGACTGACTATTCAGTTCAGCACCAATTCACAACACATCATCCCAAGGCAATTTACAGAGACAATGTAGTCAAGTTATACAGACAGGTTGGTTAAAAGGTTTATCAAGGTTTATCAAGGTTTTCAAGAATTCCCTCTTCCTGTGATAGTATTAAGCAACAGTAGATATACACTTGGGTTGGGTTGTTGACTTTCCAGCAATTCCTCACACCAAGCATGCATGAAGCGAGAGTGGAGATGATAACTCCCCTTTAGCAGCAAGAAACCTCCAACATAACCATACTCAGTGTGAATGGCCCTCTGCCAAATGGGGGTTTAAGAGGACAGAGGCAGACACAAAAAAGAGCATAAAAGCCATGATCTATAAATTCTTCTTTGTTAGAAAAGGTAACGGTGTCAAGGTAAATTCCACCACAGAACCAAGCCAGATAAAGCTACTATGATGAGAAAAGGCAAAAAAAGAAAAGAAGTATAATATATGATAAAAAAAAAGTGGTCCCTATGTTCTCCAGCAGTCTAAGGATATAGCAGCACAACTATAGCAATAACATGAACCACTCTAACTATAAACTTATCAAAGAGGAAAATTTAAGCCTAGCCTTCAAAGCAGGCAGGGGATCTGCCTCATGGCCTAAAAGTGCTTGTTGGTTCCACAGGAAAGGAGCCTTAGAAATGATGAGACTGCCTCCCATTCTACTTTTTGGAAATTCAAGGAAGCACTGTTAAACCTGCAGATTGAGAGCCAAACGCTCTGTTAGGAACATAAGAAACAATCAGACCATCAATGAAGGGAAGCTAGAATAGAGGAAATGTAATCTTTCTTTTTAATTTTCTTCAGAACTTGGTGCAGTTTGACACTTTTCCAACACATTGCGCTTTACTTTTTCACTTTACTTTTTTAGTGTTATTTTAAATTCACTTGCACAGTGTAATGTTATTTTTTATGGGGATATAGTGAAAGTACAGCCATTGCTTTTTTTTCTGGAAGGGAATGAATCCCGTTTTATTAAATTGCTTGAGAAGCACCATTTTAAACATTATAAATGATAATCACATCTACCATACAGTATATTAACGGAGTGTCTTGACACTTGTCCCACCGAAAACACACCGGAAGGATGTTGGTTAGTATACAATACAGATGTTATTTTTTTTAATATAAATTATTGCTAAATTATTTCCTAATATTAAACATTTTTGATATTAACATATTTGATAATTGAACTCCAACTTATATTTAAAATTTAGATAGTCATCCAGATTTATTGATGTTTTAGATCACATGTTTAACTGCACACTCAGCAACCTTCCGTCCTACTATTTACTTTGTGGAGTAACTCAGTGATTAAGATTGATTTTTAGGGATAAGTAACTAAAACCATTTGGGCAGGTTACTCTTTTTAAAGTGACATGCCCAAAACTGATACCAACAAAAGCGACTGCCGCCAGCCACCAGTATAGTCACACATCGTCATAGTCTCACACATTTCTTTTGTAAACCACAGCTTGTGTAATGCAGCTTTGCAAGCCATAGACAACAAAAGTGTTGCATTTATAAGCACAGCAGACGGATGAACACTATGGTTATTGTTTGGATTGCACGTTCAAAAGCTCGTGGTAATTCAATTCAATTCAAAAATACTTTACTGATGTCAAAGGGAAATTAAATAACATATCTTAAACTCTCAACAAACCCATTAGGTATTGTACAGTCATAAACAGATTGTTGTTTCTTGCAGTTACATTTGTTCTGATCAGGCTCTTTTTTAAGACTCCTCTAGGCTATTTCTCTGGAGTCTCCTGGTATGAATGGGAAATATGCCCTTTCAGTTCATTTGAAACTAAGTGGATCTCTTTGCTCTCGCTGAAAGCAACATTCACCATGACCTTGAACAGTTCTATAATGTGCACAGTTTAAAATATACATAGAAGTCTCCTTTGAAATATGTTATTAAAAAAGCCATAAGTATTTTGATCATCCCCTGCAATCAGCTATTTGAATTTCTTTCTGAGCGTAAAGGGAATTTTAACGTGCATTGTGAAATGATATACGGGTTTATGGGTATTTCTTTTTAGAAAAACCAAGATTGAAAGACAGTTTTCCTCAGACTTCTTTAAGGGAAGCTGACCAACAGGGCATGAGTCCCAAAGGGGCTCCTATGGTTACACTTTGAGTCTTTACATGTAGCTATTTTCCTCTCTTACAACCACAAACCTGGTTGTTTTCTTGCTTTTCTATTTTTAAACCTGTCTCCATGTTCTCCGATCGTAGCTTTAAGTGTTGCTGTCCTTCCTTTTCTGTCACAGTTTTTTCCAGTACCATGTTAAGATTCATTTCCGCACCACCAACTACTCAAGCCTGTGTCCCAGGGGTGGGGTAGGACTGGGAAGAAGGGCCTGAGTAGCTTTTAAAGAGCGAACTGATTTGGAATTGTTGACTAGTTTTCAGCTTCAAACACAGAGGGCACAGACATGCAGCCCTCACTGGCTGAAAAGAGGAAAATTGATTGTGGTGGCAGCCTCCTGCTCTCCTACAAACCTGTCTCATTTATGGAGGGACGACTCTGGCTGCCTGCCCTCCCAGGGGCGTCTTCAATATCTGTTATGGGTGGGTGTGGAGATCTCCACCGTGTGCCAGTCAATTTTAATTATATAACCTGCTTCTGTCCAGCACTGAAGGCGTCCTGGGTTTATATATTTCACTGAAAAACTGATTACAATCAAGTCAGAAAGTATTCTTGAAGCACGAAGGACCATCCTAAGCATTGCTGCAAACTCAAAAGAGATTAAAACGTGTGACTTCATCAATGTTTTTAAATTGCTTCACAAGTACATTTCTCATTACAAAATATCGGTAAACAGAAGTCTTGAAAGACGGATTTTTTTAAGGATAGTGTTAGGTGCCAGAACCTTTAAAACCGTCTCATTTTTACTCTATCTAACCCTGCTGTTCTCAGTGTTTTTTCTCAGAAACCACAAGTGCACATCTCCCCCCTCGCTGCCATATGGGCTTAAATCCTATAATGTTGTGAGCTTAAAGAGGTGTGTTTGCTTGCAGCCTCTGTTCTTCATTTGCTCAAAAATTACACGCATTAGCAGCTGTGGGACAAAGCGAGGCTTTAGAGTGTGTGTGTGGGGCTGGATTGGAGAAAGTGGTGCTGCTTTGCATAGTAATAGTCTGATAGTGTGTGTAGATGAAGTCATGGGCCTGGCTGGCCATCAAACACAGGCTGAATGAGCCGGAGGCCGGACCTGCCCGCTCCATTGCTAATTGTGTTAACCGAGAGAAAGCTCGGGCCGCCCCGTTCTCAGCCTTTGAGCAGTGGCAAGTTTGAAAACCTTTTAGGATGAGGTAGAATGGTTCCCGGGCTGTGAATGGACGCTTCCCCAAAATGAGAATGGCTGGAGGACAAAACGAGAGGAGGAATGCGATTATTGGATTGGACTTCTCTTTTTTCCCAAGGAGGGAACTGTGTTGGCAAACATGACTGAAAGAGATAGCTGGTGCTTTGGTAGAATGGAAACAGTCCCAAATGAATGAGTGGTGAGGAGAACATTTACATAAAGAAGATGGTGAAACAGTGTTTAAGGCGGCTCAGTGGTTCCACACTCAGTATTTCCCTTTAATGACCTTGTATTTTTATCATTGCTTGCTGGCATACCTTTATAGAGTGATTTAGCCACCTGGTACCAGACTTATTAGTGGCTCTCTGCACACCTGTCTGTTTTTCAGCAATTTGAAACAATCCTGAAGACTCCCTTTCTTTGTTGCAGATCTCTGAATTTAGTTTGGTTCGTTCATGAATACATGCAGAGGAAGTGAGGTCACAGAGCCTTTCAAACTTGTTCACATTTTCAAACTTTAGTATACTTTAATGTGATTTTATTTGGTAGGCAAACTCAGAGTAGGGCGTCATTGTGACACAGCACTATTTATCCAAGCAGTGCTGG
>JAUZNJ010028552.1:0-16008 GCA_034780135.1 Jordanella pulchra | reverse complement strand
CGTTCAATACTCAATTATTTCTTACCAAATGATGCGTCAGAGGTTTAATAATTTCTTGTTTTTATTCAAAAAGATTCGAAAGTGCCTGAAGGAGGAAGATGTAAAAGATTGTTTTAGTATAAAGTAAACATTATTTCAGGATAAAATCTCAAGTTTTGTCACATTATGATACATTTTCTTTTATTTGTAGTAATCTGATTGGATTCATCCCTTAGTTCTCCATCATCTCAATCTGAACAACTTGTAGTTCCATGAAAAACTTGTGAAGCGTAGGTCATTGCTTCTCCGGAATCCATGCATTTCATTTCATTTTAATAAGATGTCACTGTGGTAATTGAGTGTTGCACGAGCAGGGTTGCAATTCCATTGCCCAGTTAAGAATGACTAATAATTATCTTCCCCTGCTATTAAGCAAACATTGGAGAATTGCATTTAAAAATACCAATGTTGAGTCTGTCAAATTTTATTTAACCAGATTACAGGTTAATAGTCTCCTCTATATGAAATTACAGGATCTAGAAATTCTTTCAAATGTTCATCTTTTATTTTTGTCATCCAACAAGAATTATATATCCTGAGTGCACATGTGCTGCTTCAAAGAGGTGAATCAATAGGTTTTGCTATTAAAATCTGCTTCACCTTATTTTGAACCCAATATGTCGACTCAAGTCATGCGTCACTGTAATGTTCATGTCAGGTTAAACAGGTCTGAAAGCAATTATCCGTAATATAAACGTCTGCTTTGGCAATATTGGCAATTCGTTATTTGAGTTTGCGGTGGTTTTGTCACAGCATTCCCTTAAGATGAAGAGATTTTGTAAAGAAATTACAAATATTGGTTTTGTATCAACCCAAACCAACATTTAAACATGGTGTTATATGCAGTAAACATTTTGATATAGGCAAAACATAAGGCACCACAGCTTGGTTGGGTGCCACATGCACTTGGCTCTTCTCCCCACCCTGGTTACAAACTACATTCATGGCAATTGGATGTAAAAAAGGACCCATGTGACCCTAGATAATTGAATAATTAATTTTTTTGTACCGTATTTCATAAACCATTTGTATACATTGTAGAATGGATAGATGGGTTTGTTGATATGGACTTACTCAGGGAACCAAAGGGAATAAGAAGGGCCCCATTTACCACGCATCCTATCTGGGCAAAATTTATAGTGGGCAATATGACATATTTTGGCTGGGAAACTGAACGTAACAAAAAACAGAGAAAAAATGTGAATGGAGGTTTAAATTTATACCTTTATTCCATTTATGAACACCCTTTTCATAAAAAATACATTAGAACATTCAAAAAAACCTAAGGTTCCTGTCTTAAATTGCTAGGCCACAGCCAGTATCAGCAGGAGAATGATATTCTTGGGTGTTCAATAAAGTTTTCTCTTTACCAGAGGTGGATAATCAAGGTACAGAAAGTAAAAACCCTGCCTTTTTTTATAGCCCCTGAGGTGATTGGTCTGTGCTGTGGAGCTGGAAATGCAAATGGTTGGAACTGATCTCTGTGGAGGCTTTTTACTCTCTGGACCTGGATTATTCCCCTATGCTCTTTAATGGTAACATGCATCCATATTATTTCATTCACACTGGTCACAATAAAACTCAATTTATACTTAACATCCATTCTCCAATAGCTCCACAATTTCCCATTTTTCATTTCTCTGGGCTATGTTCAGGGCAGTAGATCCAGAAGAGTCTTCCAGTGTGCGGTCTGCTCCATTCATCAGTAGACCTTTAACAATGGGCAGAGAGCCATGTTGGGCAGCCAAGTGTAAGGGTGTGGCATTTCCTGAGTTCACTGCATTGACATCTGCTTTATGTGATATCAAATGTAGGACACATGGGAAACAAACACTTGAACAGGCAACATGCAGTGGTGTCCATCCCTCACTGTCCTCTTTAATATTTGGGTCAGCTTTTGCTGCCAGGAGGCTTGCCACTACCTCTGATTCATTCTGGTGGCAGGCCAGGTGCAGTGGAGTCCATCCGTTTTGGCCTTTAACATTTACTGAACCACCTTTACCTTCCAGAAGGACCACCACACACTCATGTCCTCTTAGGGCTGCCAGGTGCATAGGAGTCCACCTTTGGTTGGTCTTGGAGTTTGGGTAAGCTCCATTTGCCAGTAGCTGCCTACAAATGCCTACATGACCCTTCATTGCAGCCAGATGAAGTGGAGTGTATCCCCTGATGTTTGAAATGTCAGTTTTGACCTCATTGATCAACAAGAGTCTTACTACCCGATTATGGCCTTGCTCTGCTGCTAGATGAAGGGCAGTGGAGAAAGAATAGTCAGTGGCATCGGGATCAGCCCCACGACCGAGGAGAAGTTTAACTATGTTGAGGTGTCCATAGGAGCAGGCAAGGTGGAGTGGTGTTCTTCCTTCATCCTCCTCCTGAGCGACAATGGCATCCTCTGAAAGCCGCGAAAGCAACAGACGCACCACTGTTTCATGGCCATTCTGACATGCAAGATGGAGCGGCATCCAGCCAGCCTTTTCTTGTGCCTTTTCGTCAGCTCCTTTTTCTAACAGGAGACGGATGGTTCTGTCGTCACCATTTTGTGCTGCAAAATGGAGAGGTGTCCACTGGTCTTCATCTCCTTGGGTTGCATCTGCTCCATGTTCCAGCAGCAAAGAGATGATGTCATAAAACCTGATAAAAAAAAAATAGTTAACTTTTTCTGTTGTTGCCTTGTTATCAGGCGTAAAAAGAATAGAATTAAATTATTACTGTTCAACAATACATATAACATTTTATTATTATAATATAAATCAAACACTTTTTATGACTCCAAACTACATTTTTAAGAATGAGAATCAGCTTTATTGGCCAGGATTTTGTGCACAAACAAATTGACTTTGGATTCGCACGCTCACAGAGATTCACAAAGACAGACTAATTGACATTAATAGGATTAAACTGAGATGCAAAGAAACAATGTAGCCAAGGGGGAAAATGTAACAGACAGATACACAAGAAGAAGAAGCTAAGGATCATTGCATAAGCTAAAGGGTTAGAATAAATTAAGAAAATACTGAAAACCTAAAGAAAACAAAACACTATGAGAATGTGTAAGTAAATTTATTTGCCTTGTTTTCTAGCTACTCACATTAAAAGAGATTAGGCAGGTAATCCTCCTGCCAAAGTGTTATTTAATTTTTGTTTTATTCCTTTTTTTATATTTCTTAGTAAACCAAAATTTTGCACTTTTTGCAGTCTTTTTTTAATCGCTTTATGTCAAGCATTTTCCTTTTTTATTTTCAGATTTTGCTCTGGTAAGAATTTCATAGAAAGACCCGTTCTACATAAGAGTGCCTTTTTTTTCGAACAGAATAAAATGTGGAAAACATGATGAGTTTATTATTGTTCTTCACAAAATGTTAATATATTCAAAATACAACAACAACCCTGCCTGCTCCACTCATAGAACACTTTGTTCCCAAATTTTCATACAGACCTTTGCAGAACAGCGATGATAAGGGGAGTGTAACCTCGAGCAGTTTTACAGTTCACTTCAGCACCCAGACTCAGGACATGCTTGACACTTTCTGCATCACCGCTGGCTACTGCGAAGTGAAGGAGGCTCTTTTGGCCTGAATACTGTGTGTGTACGTCCTCTCTTTTCACAGACTGCCTGAAACTACTGAAGTCCTTTTTGGATAGCATAGAGATAATGCCATCCTTGCCATGTTTATCATCTGTGAAAGGAAAACAAGGGACAAAACCGCTGATCATGCAATTGTAAAGTAAAGTTACACTAAACTTTGCTATCTTAAAACTAACATTTCTGATTTCACAACATAGCTGCATGTTTGAAATACTACAGGGTGTGGCTTTAAGGCGAAAGGAGAACTTAGTAAGTCGCCCTAAGGTGTTAAATGTTTACTCTTTGACTTGGAAGCTCAAACCCATACATAGTCATAAACTTTACTTTAACTTAGTCATACACACAAATAAGACAGAGTGGCAAGCCCTTTAGTCAATTTAGTCACTTTCTTTGTTTAGATGTGTTTTTGTTTGCTGACCTTGGTAACACCTTTACAGTCTACTGTTTGCCTTACTCTCATGCTGAAATTTTGTTGAAACATAAGTAAGTCCTAGTATGTGAGTATCTGAAAAGCAAATCAGGTAGGCCGTACCTTTTCCTAAAACAGTAAGTCAGAAGGGCTAAAGTTGTGATATTTAACTTTATGCTGATATAACCCTTAATGCAAAAGGTACCTACATAAATTTGAAAATGTGGCATGCATTTTCGGCACCTTAAACACCCTTTAGATAAACCTTAACCTTAAATAAATTCCAGTGCAAACATTCTTGATCAGAGTCGCCTTATAAGTGTGTCATTTAATCTCAGCATGAATCGTGCTGTTCTGTGGAGGCCTCAGAGGTTTGTTAGAGGAGCAGCATCGTGATGACCAAGGAATAAAGCAGAGAGTTCAAGGATCATTTTTTGGAGTAGATCAAGGCATATTATGATACATCTCACAGACCTCTGTTTTCATCTAAAATGGAAAAAGCATGCCAGAGGTGCATACTGTATCTGCTGAGTACAGAACTGTAGAAAAAGGTGCTCTTATCACTTGAGAACAACATGTATATTCTAATGTTTTCACGATACACAACTACATGTTATGTATCGTACAAACGCTATGCAGTACTCTGAACAAACCAGTCAGACTCATGACAGCACCTGAAAATTGATGGTCGCAGACTAAGACTCCAGCAAAATAGCTTAAGCTATCTAGTATGCAAAGTGTTACAATTATTATTTATAGATTTTTTTAAACTAGTAGAGACAAACATAAAAGACCAAAACTGTAAGTGGAAGAAAAATTTAATCTACATAGTTTTACTCAGATAAAAAATTCCTGCCACATTTTTCAGGCTGAATTTTAGGAGAAACAATCTAAGACTACTGGACAATAGTTGTGTTTTATGAAAATTAAGCACCTTTGCTTTCTAGAAGATGGATACATTTGCTCACTAACAAGTTAGTATATTTAAGTTTATGAACTTACCTGATAAAGTTTCAGACATTTTAGGCAACGTGATCTAAAAAGGTAAAGACAAAATCGTATTAGGACTACATTTTTTCCTCCTTGTAAACTCGCCTCATTACAACGTTAATGCATGGGTGGGTATATTATAGTAACAGAGCCTCTAACTCTACCAACAGTCAACATTTGAAATGTGTACAAAATGTCCAACTCAGAATGTTGAAGCATTTAGTCATTTATGACGGTAGCAGCTTTTTTTTGTACATCCACAAGGATTTTGTTACATTGCAAAATGTAGTTGACAGCCATCACCACAAATTAAACAACAGTCCAATTCAGTAAGGTCAAACTTTCTATAAAGCTAGACTCTTAGATGTATTACTGGAAAAGTAAACAAAACAGGACTGACAGGTCATACATCAGGCAGGCAGTAGAAAAAATGAACAGGTTTTTTTTTTTGTTTGGTTTGCAGGCTAAAAAAAATAATTAAATTAGACAAATCAATGATACAGTGAAGATGTGGTAATAAGCAATCACTGAGAGGTGTGAGGAGAACACTAAGAAAAGCTGACAGAGGAAAGCTAAAAGAGAAAAATGCAGATTGAAGCACATATTAGACACCATATGCCCCAGAATAGTAAAATCATCAAAATTGGCTAACTTTATGTATTGGAGAGAACATCCAGGCTAAATCTGATTTCTGCTTCGTATCACCATTTCTGTGACAGGTGATTTGTCCTGGGATCTTTATGATGTCGTTCAGAGCCTCTGTTTTCCTCACAATGTCTGCAAAGATAAAGCAGCAATCACTCTTCAGACAATTAAAGACACGATTCCTATTTAACAAAAAATATTGTCAACAACACAAAGGTGCGGCCTGACTCAACTCAAAACCCAGTGGGATTGTCAAACGAGCTTTACTATGGGTTGTTTCTGCATGGTTTAGCTCTAAATTCAGTCACAGATACGGTAATACAAGCCGTGAGATTAGGGAATCTTCACAAATGTGCAAATCAGTTTTTTATAAATAAACATGATACCGATGTGTGTTCAGCAAAACAACCCCTGTAGATACACAGATATCATTGTAAAACCTTATGTGAATGATTACAACTAATTTTACACGTTTTTTTTAAATAGTCATTATTGATCCACACACCTAAAATGGTTACCGAATGTTACTGTATAATACAGGTTCACTCATCTTATGCTGAACAAAAAGGAAAACATAAATGCTGTTTCAGTAAATGTACAGAGGTGTGGGTTGGTACAGGGGTATTATATTTTGGCATGACTAGTATAAATTACATAAATCCATAATAAAGTTTATAAATACTACATTCATTATGTTTGGTATAAACACCTGAGAATGGAGGCCTCATCTGAATATTCTTGTCCCAGCAAAGTTTCATGAGGCTGATCAGTTCATCACATTCCAAAGGCCTTTTCTCTGGAATGTTCTCCAAACAGGGTCTCTTCCCTTTTGACACTTGCAGCAGCACTTTGGTCACACTGCACCCTAAAGCAGAAAAGTATGACTGACAGTCTAGTTAAGCTTATCCATAATAAACAAGAGTACATCTTAATATACTTTACATCAAACTACAGTCCAGAGCACAGAAAGAAACTGTAAAATAGAACTTATTTTTACTTTAATCATTTGTATAGCTCTGGAGATCCACAATACCTCTATGCCTGCAGTGAAATATGAGTAAGCTTGTTTCTTGTTTCTAAACATCCCACAACCTTCCCTTTATGTTAAACAAATAGACATATGTGTAATCTGAGTTCTGCATTTACCATCTAGTGATTGTTTGATAGGTGAGGATCAGCGACTACACACTATGAATGTTGAACGACAAAAACATCCTCTGCAGTTTACGAGGATCATTTAAAGGACTCAGCTTTTTAGGGCAACTCAAGAGGGCTTTCTGCTATCTTCAGCTCCTACTGTTCTCTGTTTTGATAACAACTGTTTGGGGGCTGAAGTTTCCAGGTACGGCATTTAACAAACCTTAGCAGCATTTTTGCCTCTAACGACACAGTGACTCAATGTTAGAAAACAATGGAGTAGCAATATCTGTTGCAATAAGTCCAGATTCTCCACACTTCTTTGATTCTCTTTTGTCACGATGATGCCTTCAGCGCTCTGTGTGATATTTTATTATCTGTATCAGGTTTGGTTATTTCCTGCAGTACGACTACATTTAACAGACAACAAATTGTAGCAGAATGCAAAACATTGATTTCTGCTACTTAAATATAAAAGCCAATTGAATTTTATTCCAAACTGTACTTTGCATTGTTAGCATTGGAAACAATGAAATCACTCAATATTTGTGAAATATTGTGCAGCCCTAAATAAAAATGAAGAGTTATCCTGTGAACTGAATTGTACTTACAGATGTTTTATCTACTGTTTCATTTGAAGCATGTCAAAATGTTCATAGTTTAAAAAATTCTGTTTTTACATGTTACATTTACTTCTAACACTTTTAAAAAGAATTTGGGTTCAAAAAGATAAGGTATAATCTTACGTAGTTTAGACTACATGACCCAATATATATAGGGTTTTGTTTTTCAGTTATTCAAGGAACATGAAAGAAAAAATAAAACCACAAAATTTTATTGTTCATACCCATTATTTAAATATGTTTTTTCACATTTTCATTCTGATTTGTGGTCATTTTTTTCCTCATCATATTACCTGCTAATATTAATTATTACCTTTGTTAAGTTGGGTTTCCTCTTTAACTTATGTCTCCAATTTTCCTCTACAACTGTTTGTCTTTGCTCTAATAGTAGAAGAATATTTTAGCTGCTTTAAAACGTATCAGATCCATACATTTTATAGATTGTGATCTAATAATGAGTTATTTTTTTAGTCTCTATATATCCAGAATTATTTAATTACCTGACAGCTGTTTCTAAATTGAATATATTGTATGTTTGCTACTTTGGTATGTGCTACCCCCAGACAAACTCAAATGTGGAAAAATCAAGTGGTTCACTCTCTCACTTTATAGCATAGTTATAGAAAGATACAAAAGCCTCCCAAAAGTTTTAAAAGCCTTGAGGAGTTTAGGTGTACTTTAAAGCCACATTAGACTTTTAGGTGGTTTTTTAGCATTCTGACTCAACTATTTGCTGTAAGGTAACAGACATATCTCTACTTCACTTAATGTCCAGCAGCAGTGAAGCTTAATCCTTGGAAATCATATCAAGTATGCACTGTGCGGTATATATAATTCCCATGTTTAATAACAGTGTTTATTTAAATTGCATAAACAGTTAGAGGACAAGAAATGTTGACTTAGGTTTAGCATCTAAAACATCAACTCTAACTTCAAAGCACTACTGTTTTTTTCTGCTTTGTGTTTTTTTTTTTTTGGTATTTAATTGCTTCATTATGAAGTATATCTATTGGAAGTTTATATCTGTTAGCAGCAAAGTATGAAAGACCACTGATATCTAAATGGTTGAATTGATGGTCAAGTTAACTACTGATCTGGAGCAGATAACATTTGAAAGATGCAAAGTACTGATAAACTGTTCAGCTTAATCCCACATCACTGGTAGTTTAACTAAATCCAAAAAGGCCTTTGTTTATGAAGCAAGGGCATTAACTCAGGTTGAATAAAATTGTCATCCCCACAGGCAACATTTTATTCAGCCCAGTGGATTAATACTTTGCAGAACTACGTTTTGTTGCAATCATAGTATCGTTTGGTATGTCTCCACCAACTTTCCACACCAAGAAATGTACAATTGTATCCATATTTTTCTGTACAATTACAGTACATCAAACTAAATCAGATTTGTTATTAATGTGAACATCGTTAAAAGTGTTGCCACAGATTTGAGTTTTGATTGAGCCATTCGTATTCTATAAATTGTATGTTTTAGTTGCTGTCTTGCTGAGGAAAAAAACAACTGCTAGAATTTTAATAGTTTTTTTGTTTTCTTTGTATTTTTAGAATGGCCTTTATCTATCTTAACAACAATTCAGAGCAACAGTAATCCTAAGAGCAGCATTATTTCAGCCCCCCTTTTTTTTCAATGGGTTTGTTGGGAACAGCTTCATATATTGGGGAAATAAATTCGAACTTAGGCAGCCTCTGTTTACTGATAGGTTACTAAAAAGAGTTGTTCCCGACATGTTTTATGGATATTGGAGAAAATGGAATAGACTATAAATGCACTCAACAACTTTTAGATTTCCATTTCATTGCATCTCTCTGATGCACCTTATGAAAGCTTTTGTTTGTCTGTCACACAGAATTTCAGTAAATTGCTTTGAAGTTTTTGGTTCTAACGTAAAACAATGTGAAATAAAACAGAAGGGCTATGGGTAAATCGTGTATGTTAGACTTATATATTGGACTACAGCAGTAAGATCTTTGAAGACACTTTGAGTTTTAGTTTTAGAAACATGTTTTGCTTTTTAGGTGAACTTGATAAAAGTTACATGACTCCCTGCTAATGCAACAGTAATAAGTCTGTTTGATGTGGAGATATGATTTATTTCAATTAATTAATTCCTACCTGCGTAGGGTTTCTGCTGTGTCAGTATCTCCCACATTACAATCCCGAAGCTGCGGATCAAAGCAGAAAGAAGCTGTTCAGTGATCAAATTGTATTTAACATTTTAAGATTTCAGGGAACTTTATGACGTTTGTTATGCCACACAGAGGACACTGAGAATATTCTCTGTCCTTCTTTCTGACATCCAACAAAATAATTTTAAAAAAGGGCAACACGGTGTAAATCAGATGGGAGGAAAATGCCGGATGTCTCTTTGACTGGAAGATACAGGGAACATCCAGAATACAGAGGAGAATAAGTGCATGCTGTGTGAATTTGTGGTTGTGCACTGAATCAAAAAATGAAATACAGAGATTCTGATTGTGTTCTCTGAAAAAAATAGCCCCTGGTAGGTCACCTGTAAACATCAAAAGCAGTTCCTGGTGAATCAGGGCACTGGGTGAAGACTTCAGGAGGAATGTAATTTATGTTGCCTCGTGCTGTCAGGAGCTCCATCAATACTGTCTTGCTCATTCCATCTTCCCAGTGGATTATACCAAAATCTGAAATCTAAGGCAAGTAGAGTTAAAATTTACTCATCAGCATTCATGACTATATACAATGCAAGCACTGACCTTGACATGGAGATGATCATCCAGTAGGATATTGGATGTCTTGAGGTTAAGATGGAGCAGTGGAGGTTTCATGCTGTGAAGGAAATTCATGCCCATGGATATTTCATGAATCATCTGAAACTTCTTTTGCCACATAAAGTTGTGACTGGCGAGGAGATTGTTCAGAGATCCGTTACTCATGTACTCCATAACAACAGCAGTGGCTTCACTGCACACTCCATAAATGGACATAAGATAAGTGAACTTTAGTTTGGCTATGTTAGAGACCTCATCACTTATTTTCCTGTAATGTAAAAACAAAGCAAAGAAAAATCAACAATTCAATAAAACTCTGCCACGGTAAAATAATTATCTTATATGTAAGAAACAGAAGCCCAAGAGTTTTCTTAATGTACCTTACCTGTAACAGTTGTTACCACACAAGACTGCATCAAAGGTTTTCAACGCACATTTCTCTCGCCAGAGCTTCATTTTAACTTTGTACACATGGCCAAATTTGCCTTCAGCCACCTTAATCCAATCTGTCTCAAAGTCGTCCTTCTTGAAGTCCCTGAACTGTCCAGGGGATCTGTCACAGCAATCCATGAGTAGAAGGATACTCAGAACACTCTTACCTTTCAATCCTAAAGTGAAAAAGTCTACAGATCCATGTAAGACGGTAAATCTACAGAAACCTGTGATTCACCCAAGGAACCGAAAGTTCACAGCATTCTCAAGAGCTTTGACAGGTTACAGCTGGTTGTAGAGTCATTTTATTGTTTTGATCTGTGGGAGGAGCTGAAGCTGAAAGCTTGTTTGTGTTGTAATGTCGCTTAACCAGTTTTTCTACTCTCAGGCTTCATCAATGAAAATCTCAGTAATCTATGCAACCTAAACTTAAAATCTCTTCTCTTCAACAGTAAGATAATGTCAAACTGTCGGGAACATTCAGATTGAACAACAGCAACAGGGCATCCATTCTCACGGTTAAGAGGATAGATACACATTCAGTGTTTCAGGCGTGTATTTACAGTAAGTTAACTGCCTAATGAACCATGCACTTCCTTCTAAATGTACTTTAACAAGGCATTTAACCCCCAGCAGTCTCAGTGGAAAGGTTTAGTGCTTTCTTTAGTTGAAGTTAAAGAAATGGCCACTTAGCTAACACCAGGAGCCAGTTGTATGGCTTGTTTTTGTGAGTGTATTTATGGAACAGCAGGATACTAGACAGCTGCTCTGGAAAATGTAAACTTTAGAATTATGTCATTAGGACCAGTTTTCAGTCAAATATGCCATTAGATGGAGCTTTTTTTCATTCAACTTCATCTGTCTCTTTCTATTGTAACCTTAGCTTAATAACAGGACATGAGTAGTATCTGTTTTTATTTGTAAACTATTCAGCAGGACTTTTGTTTTTCTAGTTTTTTGAGTCCCTATTTTAGAACAGCTTTGTTTACCAATGTCTTTTCTCAGATAACTCTTTGCAGTTTCCTCACGGATTGAACAATAACCTCAAAGCCAGCTGTTCTCTTTGAGATTAGAGAAACTATCAAAGCTTTCCTCAGCGGGAGTGCATACACAATCAAAATGACTGCTGTTATCATGCAAGGTTAGGTAAGGACATAAAGGTTTTGTTTTTTTGGAGAAACATTTGAAAGCTTCATGTAAAAATAGTTTTTTAATCAAGCGATTACTGATATTTCAAAAATATTCAAATTAACAATTCCATAGATTGCCTCTAAATCTATTGTGGATTGTAAAACGTCTACAGCTACAAAATAATAATTCAAACTGGTTGCAGCAGATAGAAACAGAAAAAAACTAACATTTTTGCCTAAAGGACTATTATAGTTATAGCTTCACCAGTTTGGTTGCTTTCTGTCTTAATGAAATATTTGTTTATGCTCTTAAGAAACTGGCTTTGTATTTAATTAGACAAGGCCCAAGTTCACAAATGTTTGAGGAGAAAAAAATGTTAGATGAAAATGTAGCTTTTCTGCAGGCACAGAGTGAATTAGTTGCCATGTAGAAATAGGATTTTGATGAGTGAAACTCATTTAAGCTTTTGTTGCATATCATTAACTTCATCCAAAGCAGAACTTTGCAACGGTTAGCCTATTTATTCCCCTCAACCTTTCCAAAATAATTCACACTTCATGACCACAAGTCTTATTTTGTATTTTTAGGATCTCACATTTCAGAATAACAAAAAGTAATTCATAATAATGTAGTGATAGAGAAAAATATATATATGCTCTTTTGTTTGTGTGTTTTGTTATAAGAGAAGTTTGATGTCAACTGTAGGTTTGTCTCTGTTTAACGTTGTTCTTCTTGGACCTCTGATCCAATCTTAAGTCTTTGTCAGGTTTCTTTCCATCACTTCCCTGCATTTACTTTCATCTTCCTATTTCTCTTTCCGGATTACCTGACGCTGCCAATGGGAATGATATGTTGGGGTGATGTGATCATCTCACCACGTTCTACCACGTTTTTTTCTTTTTCTCCTACATGGCTTGTTATAAACTGGGATTATCAAGGCTTTATTTTAACTTTTATTGCCACTGTTTTCAAAGTCTTCATGACTCATAGTTTGTATGTCCATTTTCTAGTCAAATTTCCCAGAGCTGTTGATACAGCTACAGCTTTTCTAAAGTTACGATGGGCTCTTGGCTCCTTCCTGAGTATCAGGTCTTAGTAGGTTGTGTCATATTCTATTTCTGGAGGTTTTATTATGTAACTCTTCTTTATGCTTCTTCACAGTATTCTCTCTGACCCATCTGTAGTCTTCCTCATTCTTCGTGATGCTGTTTTGTTAATTAATGTTCTCTAACAAACTTCTAAGGTCTACAGAAAAAGGTTGCATTCATACTGAGATTAAATTATAACTAATTGGGACATATTAATTTATTAGTTGACTTCTAAATTTAAAGGATTATCATTATAATATGAAATCCATATAAATGAATGCCAGACATCTAAATTATGCACAATATCTGTGTTGGTCTATAACATAGAATGCCAAATAAGATAAGTTTAACTTTTTACTTGTAATGTCTGACATATTAAAAACAAAACATCAACCTGAAATTGTTCAGAAAAGTAGCTTTTTTGATTGAGTTTAAAAACTGTATTTGAGGGAACTGTAGCAAGAGAGGTTTTGAAAAAAACGAGAACAGAAAATGTTCTGTGTTGTCTTCCCTTAGTTTTAATTTCTACCTGCAGCTCTATTTCATATTAAACTATCGTTTACGACCTCATAATGTGGAGACATAAGTTCATGTTACAGTAATGCAATTATGAATTCACATACGTAATTTTCATGTAGAGAAAAGAAATTAAAAATCTTTAGGGTCTCTTGGCATTTCTGAAGATATTTAGCCCAAAGCCTTCTTCATTTCAGCAGTTATAATATAATATAATATACCTCCTGAGGAGCATATAATGTAAATCTCTAAATTGTGCTTAGCCCACCTAAACAGGACAGCACTCATGCTCCAGGTTTCATACCCTGGTGATGTATATTCGATTTATTATGATCTGGTTTTATAACATAAGTCTGGTAAGACAATTCTGGGTCCAGATGGCTCTTTCATTTCTTTCCCGTGTCCACATGCTTTGAGCTGGCTCTCTGTTCAAGCCTGATTTTGCAAAACATGGTTAGAAGCTAAGATTTAATGAATTGGCTTCGATAGGATCTCAGCCTTTTTTCTTAGTATTCTATAGAGCAGCAGTGCCTGGATCTTTCTGTGAAAGGTCTGCTGCAACCTAAAGTCCGAAATGCTGTAAATGCATTACCAAAGGGCTTTATTTAATCAGAGATGATTGATTCCACCAGCATACTGAGGAAGCAATTATTAATAACTTTTAAAAACCCTTGAAAAAAAGAAAAAGACATGAACAAAGAAAGATGTTTAAAAAAATCTAATTGGTTTAAATTTGTGATATCTTTTGAAAAAGTATTTCTCTTTTGAGCTGGAACACACGCATAAACAATAAAACTTTTCAAACAACACATACTTATTACATGTCATGTTTACATTTGTTTGTTTTTACTAATCAACACTCCCAAAGAGAAAATCAACTTCAGGATGACAAATAAAGAATCAAGCCCACAACCTTTCAACTCGCCTAATGTATGAAGCTGGTGGTGAAAAATGAATTTAACATTCACTGACAGTCATAGTTTCAAGCTTCACTAACTCCCATTATTATTTAGGACAGAGGCCTGGATTGATGTTCCAATGAAAACCAGGAAGTCGTGATCAGATTTCTGATAGGCTACCTGAGGGGAGAAGTCTGTCTTTGTTGATGAAAGCCACATCTTGCAGGGCCAACCAATCACATTAGGAGGCTCCACCACAGCTAAGCTGACTGGTTAAAGCTAAAGGCGTTTTCCATTGCCCCAAATGTCCTCTAACAGCTCAACTCAAGACTTTCAATCACAGATGTGGGCAAACATAACTAAATAAGAATACGATTTTAAAGGTGTGTAATTGACTCACACTTAAGCTCTCATTCACCCTTATTTTTAACTTTCAAAACATTTTTGGTAAAATCTTGGTGCACATATTTTAAGGCCAAGGTGGGAAATGTGCTGTGAACAGCAGTAACACTTACTCAAGCAGGCTGTTGTGTGATTTAGATCCCATTAGAATACCAACCCTATTTAGCACAATTAAAATAAAATCACAACCATCTGCTTCCATAAGTATCCTAATTAGTAGTGTAAGTAGAGTCCTCCTGTGAGAAAGCCTCAAACATAAGTGCGCAAACAGCATCACAAAGACCCAGGAACACACCACACAGGGGGGAGTTAAAGTTGAGAAAAAGTTTAAGAAGGACTAGAGTATGAAAAATTATTCCACACTTTTAATATCTCACTTTTCAATACAATCCATCACCTGATAAAAAAAAAGTCCAATGATAAAGCTATGATATGTCCATCTACCTGAACTGACAAAAACGGCGAAGGAGAACATTAATCATAAAAGTTGCCAAAGATGAGGAGCACATTAGAGAAGTGGCAGAGATCCAAACTTCAGGCAGGAAAATATATAAAGAGCACAACTATTAGTGCCTGTTTAAATTCTCATTCATCCGGGTCATGGCAAGTACACAATAAAACACAGCTGCAGCAACATCCTGCTACCTGAACATACAAATGGACATAGGTCATTTGTAATTATAACATACATACCTTGTGTAAAATATCCAAAAGGAATATATTGATGTTTGTTGCTTTCAGGATGAGGGATAACTGTAAATGTAATGCAGATGAATATCTTTGTATGATTTGGCAGTATATGGATAAGTTAACTGAACTGAGGCATCACAGGCTCTGCTGAGTAAACAGAAGCTGCTTAACACGTCTTTCTAGTCTCCAGAATGTAGGTAAAGCTTTAAACCAATAGACTATGGGAACATAAAATACTTAGAGATGATAACCTTTAGGTTCAAATTACATCATAAATAATATATAGTTTATATTATTTATGATGTAATTTGTATTATTTATGATGTTTATATTATAAACCATAAGGATCACATAGAATGTCTCCCTCTCAGATTTGATCTTCATTTAACTTCATAAAGAATAATATTTCTAATGTATGATAGATCCTGCGCTATAACATTTATTTTGCTTTAAAAATGAAGGCTTGAGTGTTTTGGATAAACAATGGATAATAATAAACGCTTTATAAACCATTAATGTTTTTTTACTTTGAGAGTTTTGACTTATTTCCCGCCTTTTTAATAAAGTGTGCTGAAGAGAGTGTGAAAGCTAAAACAACAGAATATACAGTTGTGGTCAAAAGTTTACATACACTTGTAAAAAACATAATGTCATGGCT
>JAUZNJ010028551.1:0-16011 GCA_034780135.1 Jordanella pulchra | reverse complement strand
AAACTTCTTAAATTTTTCCCAGTCTCCGTGTTGGTGTTCTGCATGTGGGTTAGCGCACTCAAACCCACCATGACACTTTATCATAAGCTGCAGGACTCAGGCAGCTCGTCCTCCTCCCTATTCTCTGTCTGTGAATATACATGTGTGTCTGAATGTATCTTTTTAACACTGTGTCACTTCTGAAAGTGTACAGAGTACCTCCTTGAAAAAATTGTTACACCACTTTAATTTTCTCATATATTGTCACATTGTAAACACAGTATTGAGTATTTTTTACCTGTTAAGTGATAGAGCACAAATGAAGGTTATCTTGTTTTGAATATGTTTTTAATCAAACCTTTATAATCTGATTCCCCAAAATAAAATCCTGTGCAACCGAATGCTTCTGGAAGCTGCCTAATTAGTGAATATAGTCAACGCTGTGTAGCTTTATCTAAATATAAATGAAGCTGTTCTGTGAATGCTTGAACATTTTGTTTGATAATATTAGTAAACAAACAGCTTAATAAGAACCACAAAAAACTGCGGAAAACCGTAATGGAAAGAGGAGTTATTAAAAAATATCCCAAAGTTTGACCATCTCATAGAGCACTGGTCAATTTATCATTAAAAATGGAAACATCTGTAGTGGCAAGAAAGTATAATCATAATAATAATTATTAATTACATCACCCTGAACACACCATCATCACTGTGACACATAGCGATGACAACATCATGCTGTCATGATGGTTTTCCTGAGCAGGGCCAAGAAAGCTGGAGAAAGTTGAAAGGATGATGTAGCTACATTTATACCAATATTGGATCAAATCCTTATTGAAGCTACAAAGAACTTGGGGATGGGATTTGAGTTTAATCATCCATTTGAAACTATGCTAAACATGCAGCCATTATTATAACGAAAGGGTCTTAAACAAAGCCTCACAATCCGAGCTGCAAAATACATGGGAGAACTGCTGAGTATTAGAAAACAACATAAAGACCCACAAACTAAGGATAACAGGAGTTATGCATTGGGGTCATTTTATTCTATGGTGAATCTTCAGTGCTGTTGTATTTAAATATCAGAATATGAAGTTGTCAAACTCCACTTCAATAGGTTAGAAAGCATAAAGATTTCAACGGTTAAAAATGTTAAAACATAAACTATATGCTTGTTGAAAACTAAGACATGCATTTTTATATCACTATCAAATAAGTCATTTTTTATTCTATAATGTCATGTGGAAACTCTGCTGTACTGTTTTAATTATGTAGCTCGATTTCATCTGCTGAGCTTCTGAAAATTAAGTCTCTTGAAACACAAAGAGCACCAAAGTAGTCTGGCAGGGGCCTAGGCGCAGTAATTATGCTCTACTCCTCTGAGAAAAAGGAAAAGGAGGTCTGGCTAATGTAATCTCTTCTTTTGGGATGTGAGTCAGGCTGGGAGACAGAATAAAGGGGGACTATAAGGAAGGAAAAGTGTCAGCTGAGGGAAAATGAAGAGACAAGGAGCACCAAGTCACACTCTGAATAAAGACTGGATAATATCAATCCCTGGTCATGGTCATGTCTTTTATTCCCTGTCACCACCTACATATCTTTTTTCCTAGTATAGTGAGTTACAAAAAGAAATATAATATCCCTTTATCCTGTGGTGTCTGTTTTAGCTTAAATGTGTTGATACATCTACATCTGTGCTGCTGAATTAAAGACTCTTCTGAAGTCTGAACTGACCTGGAGGGAAATAGTTTCTTCAGAGTTATATAATGTGACATAAAGAAAGCTTGTAAATATTTCCAGATGAAACTGAAGTATTTTGATAGTGTGTTAAATTATGTATGAGCATCACAGGATTCAGGTAACAGGAACCTCATGTATCATATCTGTTTACCTTGTTTTGCATTGGATTGTTTCGTGTAATTTGTCAATTCTGTTTTGTGCGTAACGTATTTGTTCCTTTTCTGGTGGATTGAGAAATATGATACAAGAAAAGATATTTTGTTTTTATCAAACAGCAAAGACCCCAAATCTTTACTCGTCTGACAGTATGGTTTATTACTTCACAAATTCTCCCTGTAGAGCCTCTTATCCTCCTTTGTTTAATGACACACTGCTTCAATCACACAGTTTTAAACGTTTTTGAGTTGACTTTAAGTTTGAGTGCAAGGTTTTGCACACAGGTCACTTGGTACATCACCAAAGGAAGGGTTCTTAGGTATGCATGATGAATTTGTACGACTCACCTATTCACTCCTTGGACTGAGACAATGCGGGTACAAATATTTTCCCCTACTCCCCATTTACTGATTTTTTGTACGTCATTCCAGGATTTTCATTGGTCCCAGTCTAGACACACAGTTCCTTAGAAAAATACCTATAGGATTCCTTGCGTAGGTGCATTTCTAACAGCCATATAAAACTGTATTTTGCCAATAAACCTCTTGGAAAAATGAAGTTTCCCTGATTAACAAATTGCACTACACAAATTATATGTATGATGTTATTACATTACAAAAAATCCGTTAATTTATTTTGCCAGTTTGAAATTGAACTACAAACTACAAATGTATAGAACAGAGAAGGGAAAAAAATACAAACATCTGTTTATAACCTGTTTTCAATGAGAGTATAGTCACATGTCCACTGACATTTATCTGTTTTCTGTTTAAACATGTACTCAGCCAGAAGCACCATCTTTGTGTCTCCTCTGAGAAAAACAGAGAATAGGGACAAGGGGAGTAACACAGCAGAGTCCAAAAAACAGGACGCATCTGAACAGAAGAAAGTGCGGCAAGAAGAGTACAAGAAATATTGCAGCTCAAATTATTTACTTTAGCCTAGCTTCTGAATAATATATAATTATAAAATTCAACCATGAATCTTTTAAAGAACTTTTCCAAAATAACAGAACTACAAGCAGACTTTATTTATGGCTGGAAGTCCTCAGTTTCTGCTTTGTTCAACTCTCCATGGCGCCAAGTTTTTGTTCCTTGTGCTTCCTTCTAGAAGATGCTTAGAAAAACATAATGTTCTACACTTAGTTCAACATAAAGCTCCGTATGTTGAATACAGGATTAAAACAACAACCACAGGATGACAACATTCACTCAATACAGGTGCATAATGAACCAAAAGGCCCATCCAAAACATTTATAATTACAAATAATCTACAGTTACACCTTGCAGTTACACAAGCCTAAATTTACACTACATTATATCATAGTATTTGCATGTATGGAGTAGAAAATTTGCCTGTTCACCACCATTACATTATTTCTATCTTTTAGATGAAAAGAAAATGTAAAAGGTGATTTTGAAGTCTTTCTGTTTTCCATATTACATGACCAGGGATGCCTGTGTATATTCGTGTGCATTGAAGATGGAACAGAGAGCAGGCAATGCCACCGGAAATGTAAGAGGAGAAGTTTTTGAGTCATAAAATCCTGGGGGGTTTGAGTCATTTCAAGGCCGGTATGTTGTGTTCACGCATGTGTGTACAATCAAAGTGATGTTTCTGAAAGAGAGCCATGTTTGTGTATATGTGAAAAATGTGAAAGAGCAAAAGATGATGCTGATGTTTACAGAATGCATATACCACATAAATAATCATTAAAACTTGGAAATGAACTCATTTTTCACTGTAAAACTGAATGAATTAATATCTTTGCTCCAGGTTTTATTCATATTTATATGCTGCTATTTTTAAAGGAAACCTTAGATGCATTAACCCTTAAACTTGAAAATCCCTAAAAAACTCTTGAACAGACTCTTAAACCCCCTTTCCCCCATTTCATTTGTCTTTATTTACTTGTGCTTATTTTCAGTAGTGTTAAGTATTTGTAAGGATATTAGCTAACAAAGCTTGGAAAGTTCAGTTTATACAACTGGATGTGAACTTTACTAGAAGACGTTTCACCTCTTATCCAAGGGGCTTCAGTTCTAACTGGTGGTGGGAAGCACTGAGATTAATATACTGTAAAAGATAAGACACCCAAAAACAAGTCCAACAACGTGGTTTACGCCATCCAGGGTAGGGAAGAGTGCACAGACCTGTCTGTACATTGGAGAGACCAAGCAACCTCTGCTCAGGCGTATGACTCAACACAGGAGGTCTAACTCCACAGGACAGGACTCAGCGGTCCACCTACTCCGGAAGGCTAAAGGACACTTGTTTGAGGACGACAACATCCATATTCTAGCCAAAGAAAACAGCTGGTTTGAAAGAGGGTTCAAGGAAGCCATCTTTGTTAACCTGGAAAAACCATCCCTTAACAGAGGAGGTGGCCTCGGACATAATTTTTCACCCAAATACAGTATAAAATTTTTAGTTTTTCTATTTTGTCTTCAATAGTTATTTTAATGTTAATTGGTGGATTGATTTGATCCGAAATTCCTAATAAGTCTTTCCTGTTTGGCTTCAAAAAGTCAGAAATGTGATGCAGAGGCCTCCAATTCTGTTGCAATGACAAAATAAAGATTATTTTCAGTCTTAAATCCTTCCTTTGTATCGTTCCTTATATCCGTCTAAAGTGTAATTCTTTATTTGCATCATTGCATCTTTAAATCTTTGTATCCTTCCTTCCTTGTGTCATTTTGCTGTTATTAATGTTTTAGTCTTTTCTCTCTGGCTTGAATCTGTCCAGCCTTTCTTTAGTCTTTCCTAAGTTCCTTCCTTTCACTGTGTGGTTTCATCTATAAAACCTAGCCTCTGCAAAAATAAGTCCTACTGATTGAAAGTGTATTTTTTTTTATGATATTGTACGATGAACATATAAAACTGAGAAGGATTCATTTGTTTTTCTTGGGAAGTTTGAAATTCTGCCTTCAAATTTGTAAAGCCTCTATATTTAAACATCCCATGCTGCAAATGTAGCATTATTTTTTTTTTTCTTTTTGCAGCAGTAAAGTGTGTTTTGGCGATCATTATGAGATCACAAAATTATGCGTTTTCTCCAAGTAAACAGTCTCTAGTGAGACAACACACATATGGTCCCAGGAGTTATTGAAGATATATAAAGAAGGAAGGAAACAGAGAAACTACAGAACAAAAAGGAGACATAGGAACAAATTGAGTAAAGACACAGCAAAGGAGAGAGAATGAGGCTGTCAGTTAAACAGAGACAAAGAGGTGGCCGACACAGAATTGAGATCCAAAATGAGAAAGTAAGGGGATTGGAAAGGAGAGAAAATATCCCCTTAAGCGCTCACCTTATATTTAGACCCAAACCCAGGAGTCATCCTGTCAGCTGAACTTAACCGGACTGACATAGATTCACTGGCTGTTGTTGCCTTAAATATGCAGTGCACATGCACAGTTCCTGAACATTCAAAGCTTAGAAATCTAAAGGGTGCTCTGCTGCCTCTGGATCAGCTTTGATTGTAGCTTTGTCATGTGGATTATGGGCAAATTGGAAAAGTTTGAGCTTTGACTATTGTTTCTTAAAAGCAGAAATGTTTTTCATTAAATGCACCACTGGAAGCTTTACTCTTAGTCTTAATTTGAAGCAGATTATAGTACAGAATATGTTGATGCAACTCTTTGCAACAAAACAGTTCAGTCAGAGTGGATTTTTTTCTAACATACATCACAGCTCCTGGTTGCAACACAAGAATAAAGAGCTGTATTGTTCAAAAATGTTCCCTAGGCTATTTGTGCAATCTATTGCTATGACAAAACAATACTTATAAAAAAAGATTTTGTCCTCATGGGTATTGTATAGGATGAATGTTTGGGGGTGAAAACAAAAAGACCAACTTAAAGGAAACATATATGGGGACGGTTTAAGATGTTGACAAATATGTTGGCCTACACATTATTACAAATAAAGATTTGTAAAAAGTTTTACACAGACTCATGTTTGTTTCCAATTGCATAATATCTTTCATAAAATGTGAATATAAGAATTTAGAACATTTGTTCACGAATTATGAAAAAACTTCTGAAAAAATATAACTGCCACAACTCTTGGTACCTCTAAAGACTTAACTTCTTTTAGATAGTCAAGAGTTAATACAGACCTGTTTTTTTTTAAATATGTTTTTAGGCAGTAGTAGCCTTTATTTTTCTAAAGTTAGCAGAGAGGTTCTGGACTGAGTGAGAAAGACATGTGGCAAAATTCAACAGGCCAGGACTCAAAGCTGTGACAGGCCCACTAAGGACTAAGACTAATACATGCGTCGTTTGCTTAATCACTGGGTACAAAGTCAGAATTCTGCCAAAAGAGCACTTGGCAATATTATTCATACTAGTGGTCATGTTACTTCATGGCACAGCTGTGTTAACCTGTAATGAACAGTGTTCTGTTGTTGGCCAACAATATGTTTGATTGGGTTATGAATAATTATTGAGTGCTAAAGGCAATCATTAAAAAGAAATTCACCATTTTAATCAAAACTGTCAATTTGTGGCACCATCTGATCATCAGGAATTAATAAAAGTCTCTTGCTGCCTTTGTTTAGCCTGGTCAGATGTGGTAATATTTATAGAACAAAAGAAGAAAGAGTGGGCAGTAAGTGCTGGACACATTACAGAACAGGATAAACTTTTCTTTAAAAAAATATAAAGATTTATCAATAAAGTATTTCAACAGTCAAATAAAACACTAACAAACTCAATAACTGGGCTAGTGACATTCAACAGTTGTGTTCAGACATAGGTTTACTATATAAAAGCAGATGGGGAAACAAAACTATTATTAGTTTAATAAAATTATGTTTGAAAAAAACCCCTCACCTGCTAAAGCAGGTCTGATAATAATAAAAAAACAGGCCTCCTAATCGAACAGCATGGGCAAGCATCTCTTTAAACTAACCATGCTTCGGGCATGTGGCTCAGCAGTTTTAATGCCATCTTCAGACAGCTTCATTAACACCATATTTTCTTGGGGAACCTTTGGCTCATTGTAGAATGTTAGACAGCTATTACTAGGCAGGTGGTTTTACTTATGGCAGGGACACCACTTTAATTTGGATCCCAGGTTTCTTTAAAGAGTCTGTCTTTTTCTTTGCGAGCAATATTAAGACATTCACACACTTCTCATTCCAAGTGCAGTCTGTGGAGGGCTGTAGGCAAAGAGGAAAAAAATGTTGCCGCACACATTATTATGTAGTTCTGTGACATCACAGGTCCACTACTCTTTGGAACTTCTCCTTCCTGTGATCCTTGTATGACAATGGGTTAAATCTAAAAATTCAGTTCTGTGGGAGCAGCTTAGTCTTTGTTTTCTCCTATGGCCAAAACTGTTTCCCTAGAGTTTAAATTTGATGTGACACAGAAGTTCATCTTTTTGGTTGCACAGTGGGACAGTTACAGTCACTGGTGCCTTGCAGGAAGACAGTCGTAGTTTTGATTTATGAGCTCGGGTGTTTGTGCATGGAGTTTGCATATACTTCCTGTGTGTGCATAAGCTCTCTCCCAGTTGTGTAGCCTCCTCTGACAATCCAAAAATATGACCATTGGCTTGATTAGTTACTCTAAAGTTTTCTTTACGTGAGTGTGCATGCATGCCTGTTTGTCCTATATGTGTTTGATATCGTGCGATGGACTAACAGGCTTTTCTGGGCCTAGTCGCATACTATGGGCCTGATCTACACATAATCCTAAAAAGGAGCGCATAATTGCATAGACAAAAAAAGGGCATGCGGATTAAGAGGGCATGTTGAGGGTCTACAAAGATAGTGGCTGCAAAAGATATGTTGCGCTAACCAGCTTGGTCTGCGTCATATGGCAGTTTAAGAGTGGTCATAAAGGTAAGAAGAAGTTATAAACCACAGAGTTAGAAGTAGGTGATAATTGTTTAAAGCATAATGAAAACAATAATAATGATTAATATTGCAAATATTGAACTTTATATAAGTATCTAAAAGTGAAAAACAATTCTAAAAGAAAAAAACATCAATCATAAAACTTCTTTAATAACTAGAAACTCTCCCCACTCTGACCCTACTCTGAAAGAACAGAAGTCACGGTCAGATTTACAGTGAGATGACGCCCTAAACAGCTGGATCCTGTTGAACCAAGATACTGTAAACTAAGAAAGCCCCACGATTATTGTTTAACATGCTTCATACAAAGCCCCTGAAAAAAAGGTTTAGGAATAACAATACCCCTCTTACCAAATGATAGAGATGTGGACTTTAAGCCCCTCCATAATGGTGTTTTTCATTTTGTTTAATTCCCCCAAAAAAGGGTCTGCCATTCAGCAGTGGAAATTTCTATGGAAGAATCTCAGAATTTGTGTTTTTTATTGCATTGTAAAAAGCACAATAGCTGAGTTATTAGCAGTTCCTAAACTTAGTATTAATTAATCCTGCATTTTCCTTATATGTAGGACACATATATACAATCTTCCTTGAGGCTTTAGTTTGGCAGACAGATAATGGTAACTTGCCTCCATTGTCCCATCACACTTTCTGTATTTCAGATGATGGATGTCTCAAATTGAGCAGTATATTTCTCCCCAATAAATTATTTATCAACTGTTGACAGAAAAAACTTAAGTCATTGGGCACATATTCATAACTGCTAGGATGTCAGCAATCTCAGTTTACTAGTAATATGACATGGGAGTGAATGAACTGTAAGTAGTTTGGAGGCTCTGTAGCTTTATCAACTCAAGAGTTAGTCAGCAGCCCGAACGGTACACCATCACTGTCAAGCCCTGGTCCTAAAAGAGATATTTCTGAACTGGCAGGCATGTGACATTTATACAAATTACACCTAAATTAAAGTCTTATCTGCGTTGTAGCCTTTATCTCCTCATTCTTAATTATTTTTTCACATTAATGTCCTTCACCTTTTGTTTTCTTTCTTCTTTTTGTCTGTTCTCCATTCATCACACCAGTCTTTATACTATCCCACTTGCTGCTTTCTACTTCCTCATTATAACCTGATTTCTTCCCATCAGGCTTACTCAGCTGCTTCTTTCCCAGCTTGCTCATCTTTTTTTCACCAGGGCTTTTTTCTTACATCTAATCAGTAAACCCTCAAAATGTAGCTGTTTCTTTTGCTTCCAAATGGAAGTTCTGCCTTTGATGTACTGTACTTAAATTTGTCTCTATAGCCAACATTTATTTTTTAATCTTGGTAAAACTAGACAATGTATGATAATGAGTAAATAAGCCTTAATGATGTATGCAGAGAAGTGCTTGGAAAGCAATTCATGGTTTTGTAGCCAAAAATGTGTCAAGATGAGATCTCAGTTATAAAAAAGGATGATCCAAAGGCATCTAGAAAGCTGGAAAATAGTCTTTGGCTTTAACCTAATTTGGAGGTATCTTATCTGTCAGCTGGGATAGGGGGTGCCAGTTCCTAGCAGTGGGTGGGGGTACGGGGCATTGGAGGGTTTGGTGCTGTCCTTGCAGGGGAGCCAGCTGGCTGGCATGGCTGCACATCAGGTGGGATACAACCACCATGCCCCATGTGGTTTGGGGTCTGCCTCGCTGCCTGCCCTGACCCTTTGTACAGCCTGTGCTTGCAGTTGGGTGGAGGGAAGCTGGGGGGTGTCTGGTGCCAGTGCTTGGGTGGTTGGTGTGTCGTACTTGGCCTAGGGGGTTTGACTACCTGGATTGCGATTACCTGGCTGCCATAGGTATGAGATGATGAAATTTTGTGGGGGCCAGGAGCCACTGACTGGCTGGGTTTTTGGTGGATTAGCTCCCTAGTCTGACATCTGTCGGATGGGTGTGTAGTTTGCATGGGGATGCCATGGAGGATCACCCTCCTGGGGGTGGGTCTGGGGTAGTGTTTGGGGCTGGTCCAGGGCTCTCCTCCCCTTTGGCAAACTCCTCCTGGGTCTGTGGGCCTGTTTTCCATAGGGGGATTGGCCCCTGGACCCAGGAGGATAGTGTTTAAATAGGGAATGTAAGAATATGCTTACTGTCTGCCCCTTTGTCCGTCTTCGTTGAGTGCCTGTAAATGTCGGTATGGGAGTAAGAGTGGGATTGTGTGAAAGTGACTGGATGGATGTGAGGTTGTCCTTGCATGTTTGTCAGGTTGGGTGTTGCCCCCCCCCCTATGTCACTTCCAGGTCCCAGAGAATGTCCAGGGCCTGTCCCCCCCCCTTCTGTAAGCAGAGGGTGATGTTATGGGTACCTCCAATGTCCTAAAGGACTTGCAGGTGGCCCAGTCTGTCTCAGCTCCAATAAGAAAAACATCACCATTTGGAGAGGGGATGTGCAAAACTTCTGCTGACTGGCAACTGTAGAATGTACATAAAAACTGTGAAATTAATGTTAATATTTTTATTGTCCTTTTTTAAATTATGTAAGGAAAAATAATCTAGGATTACAATGTATTGTAAAACAGTTTCTTAGTACCATATGGTCCATACCCAAGCCACAGCTAAGAAAGTTGAACATCAAAAAGACCCCAGAAGAGGCAAACAAATAAAAGCATAAATACATGAAATACCCAGCATGAAAAGAAATACACGCCAGAGGAGGAGTTTAGAAATGTTACTTAAAACAAAGTGAAGATATGTTCCAATTTAGTTCAGAAACCTTTAAGGTGACTAATATGTATTTACCTTACTGGATTACTTGTAATATTGAGAAGCAAATATATTCTAATGTGACAGACAGAACAAGATATTCTGGCAAGTATATTATTATTTTATTTTTGTAAGTACAACTACTATCTTTTGTTTTGTTTTGTTTTTACAAAGCAAAACTGAAACATAATTTTTTGAAAAGAGAAATTATTTTATATTTGTTTGATTGTTGAAGAACAGGAGCACTTTCTGGATTAATGGGCTGTAAATGTTTCGGTGATTTGTTCATATCAACGGCTTTAATGACAAAATAATCACCACACTATTGTATTCTGTCCTGGACAGTAATAAACATTGACTTATTTAAATGTAGCGGGATATAAATATCATGTTTGTGCAGGAAATAGGGGCAGCCTGAGTTGGGATTTTTCACTCTGATCGTTTTTTACTACCAGAGAATGTAGATACTATTGTCTTTGCTAAAATGTTCATGGGTGTTTTAATGGACTGTGTCCACTGTTATTTAGACTTTCTAGAAAGATTTGTACGCTGATTTTCAAATTTTCTACATTTGTCCATTATGTGTTTGGGTTTTCTGTCATTTTTATTTATCTATGCACCCCATTAAAAATATAAATAAACATTGTTGGAGTTTTGGGCCCCAGTGTGTCCAAATTCTGTCTGCAGCATCAAAGGACTGCTTCTCTGCAGTGGACTTTACATTCTGATTTGATATGTTTTCCACCTTTTTGTTGTTGTTTTTCCTTTTTTCAATCATTTTCAAGTGTATCTCTTCCCTCTGAGATTTCTATCTCCCTTTTCAGCTTTCATCATTATTCAGCTTCATCAGCCCCTCTCCTTCAGGGCAAGAAGCCCTCTTTTCAGCCCTAACTGTCCTTTTCCATCTTTCTTTTCCATCCTCACATCGATATCCCTCAATCTCTCGCTCTCCCCGTAAACAGAGACCCCTCAGCATGCTGTCACTGTCCAGCCAGCAGACCCTCCCAGCCTCCCCCTCCTGTGAGTAAACATGACCCATGCTTCGATCATCCACTTGTCATGTTGTCATTATTATACCCTGTGAACACCTCTCCATCGTTCTTCCAATCTCTTCTCCTAACTTTATCATTCTATCTTTTGGTCATTGTTTGTTTAATCTTGCTCCTTTTCATCATCCTTCAACAATGAAAAATGGTTGTATCACTCTTCCCTATACTGTAGCTCATGAAAGCTGCCTCTTCTTTTTTATTTGCGGATCAGATTAGGAAAACGTCTAACTCTTTCAAAAATTAACATTTCTTTACATGAAACCATATCCTCGACATACCTTTATATGTCTACCAGTCAGGGAAGAATTTAGATGTGCGCTAAACCATAAAATATCTATATAGTCCCAAAAAGTAATATTCTATTATTTTATCAACAGTGCTCATGGATAATGAATGATTCTGTAACAAAATTCTGAACCAAGCTAATGACAAGTAACATTTCATTAATGCTCTCAACCATGCAATTTGGAAAGAGATACTCCAAGGTTAGAAATTATTATTATTGTTATTGTTATGTAAAGAAATGAAAGCAGTGTCTTCCACCATGCCAAAAAAAACCTACTTCAAGATTTTAAACATGTTGAGTGTACAAAACAAACTTCTTTTGGAATTATAGTTATGAACATTTGCGGCTTTAGTAAGGTAAAAATATTGTTACTGAATACTTACTTCTAAATATGAAATAATAATTCAAAACAAATTTGAACATCAATACTAATGTGTACATACAGTAAAACGTATAGTAGTTTATATAGTTTGACAATACCAGCCTAATGAAGTACAATTAAAAAATTCAGACCTATCATCATCATCAGCATCTATCTATCTATCTATCTATCTATCTATCTATCTATCTATCTATCTATCTATCTATCTATCTATCTATCTATCTATCTTGCTTAGACTGTACAAACTAAGAATAGCACTGCAATCCCTGGTATCAGTTTTAATAAGGATGTTTACTCACACATCCATCAACGTAGCAGATACATTCGAAAGCATCGGCAGCTTTTGCTTCCGCTTTAGTGAACACCAACGTTCAAACTCTGTTCCCAGTGCTGTTAAAGTCTTAGCCCTCATGGAGCAAAAGCAAAAAATCTTCTGGGTTTTTTCTCACTGGATCTTGAAAGGAATGGCTTGATTTACAAACAAACTGAGTGACCTCAAAGTATAAAAATATAATAAATAATACTCCAGCAGGACGTGGTAACACTTTGTATGTAGTCAGAGTGAGTTACTGCTATATAAATTGAAAAAAATGTCAAATAACGTGACTGTGCACCTTTAACAACAATCACATGTTTCCAAAATTGCTGCAAACTACAACCAGCTGTTATTGTGTAATTTTGCAACATCTCTTACCATTTATTTGCTGAGGATCCACGCTAATTTCTTCAGTAACCACAGCGCCTTGCTATCAAGAAAGTGTGTCCATATTGTCAATCACTTGAGTTGGTCATTATTACCAAGCTTTATGCAGGAAAGATTGAAATAATTGCGCCTGGTCCCACAACCAACACCTGAGGGATCATCTCATTTGGATCTCATGTAAAACTTTGGGATTCATGACATCCTTTCATCAAAATAATAATTATAGCAGGTACGCTGTGGGAAAGAAGACTAGCATTTTTAAAATAAATATCAACCCAATATATTTTCTGATGTGTTCTTGAAGGCAGTAAAAGTCTTTGAGTGCAACAAAGTTATTTCTTTGGCAAATAAGACAAAAAATGCACCTACGATGGGAACTGAGCAAAATTAAACATTAATAGCCTTGTATGTTATGTTCTGATATCACTGTTTAACCAGGAAAACAGCTTTGCAGACAGATAAATGACTTTCGAAAGCATGACAGCACTCACTCTCCAGATACTCTGGCTTCCTCTCACAGTCAGGAAACATGATTGTTAGGTAAATTTGCATCTTTAGATTGCCCCTTAGTGTGAGTATGCATGATTGTTTGTCTGTGTGACAGATTGGTGACCTGTCCACAATGTCCCACACCTTTTTCTTGTCGA
The DNA here is from genome assembly GCA_034780135.1 of Jordanella pulchra. Lineage (NCBI taxonomy): Eukaryota > Metazoa > Chordata > Actinopteri > Cyprinodontiformes > Cyprinodontidae > Jordanella > Jordanella pulchra. The sequence continues at coordinate 2,472 of JAUZNJ010028551.1, read as the reverse complement.
CCGCTAAAGACAGCAGCCACTTCGGACCCTAATGGAAAATCATCAGAAGATGTATGGATGCTAAATCCCAAGAATAAAATCTTTAAAGCAAGTAATAAAAGTCAAACTTAATGGAATAAAAGAGGAAGAATATGACTTCTAATACAAAGAATGTGATTGAAGAGATCTTTTAATGGGAACAAACCTTGCAAAATCCTTACAAATGAAGTGAATATAACACTTTCAACAATAACTGGCAATGATGGTACAACAGCTAATTATTCATCCATAAACCAACTCAATATTTACTAATTGCCAAAAAACAGCTGGATGTTTTTTGTTTGTTTGTGCCTGAATGTGCCTGTCTCTAGAAACAGGAGAGACCTAAATGGAACAGCAAAAATGGGCAAAAACAGGAATTTTACATAACAGCACTCATTTGCAATAGATTTTCTTTGTTCTACCTAGAGATGTGTGCATACTTGCTGGTAAAAAAAATAACAGCAATTTTTCATTCAAAAAATACACAACTTATACAATATATTTCCAGTGGATTTTAGGCAAGAGATTCTTAATATTAGAAACAACAAAATCCTTTCAGTATTTGTTACAAAGAAGCTGATTTAAGCTGTAAAAATAATATATTACTGAATATGCAAAAAAATTTAAGGATAATAAAACTAATTGCAATGCTCCCTTTTAACAGAATACGAAAGGTTATGCAACAAATGTCTCTTTAATTTATACAAGGATTGATCTCATCGGGTTTTTTGTTAGGTTTTTTTTTATCATATCCCTTTCATGCTTTCTCTTTGTTCTTTGCTCACACTTGAATATAATGTAGCACATCTATACTTCTGGAGAAATACAATATCAACTTCTCATTTGTATCTCATTAATTATTCCAGCTTTTTATCTTTGACCCCTGAAGTGAGACCCATGGTGTTTTGCAGAGATTTTGCAATTATTTTCCTTCTCTCAAACCTTTTTCAGTGTATCTTTCTCTTCAGATTGTTTTTGCTGCTAATCATTTCATCATGTCTCTTTCATAACATATCTTTTTGTCAGTCTCTGACTCCTATGACAACAGCTTTTGTCATTCTTTATTTTAAAGCTCCCTTCATTTTCCTCCTATCTCCATTTGACTGTTATGACAAAAACAAGAAAAGACTGTCTTTTTGGTCACCCTTCAGTAAGTGGTATTTCTATATTTTCTTCCGAATTGTCACACTTCACCTATTGCTTCTTTACTGACTATCTAGTCATTGTTTCCATTATTCATTCTCATGATCTGTGTTACCTGTGTTACCTTGACCCTGTCATATTAATATATAGTATTATCTTCTGGACAGAGCAGATGAGTGATTACTATCATAGTTATATTTTGAGATCAGCTGAACTGAAATTAGTTAAAATTGTGAATTACCTTTTTAACTTTGAATGTAATTCAGAATACTGCCCTTGTTTCTCCCCCTTATTTATATTAATACCATACTGCATTCAATGTTTTCATGCTTATTAAAAATGTTTAATAAGTACTCTGAAATAGGTTAAACAGTAGGATAGTATCTCCTGGTCGCATTTAAACCAATGTCCCTACTTTCCCAGGACTTTCTTAAACGGTAAAATTTAGCTTCAAAGCCTACCCATAAGTATGGGGTGGGGGGGAGTTAATATTGTAACAATACATATGTCAGGAAGAGGTTGTGGTTGGAGGTGGTGAGGCAGAAGCAGGAACCAGGATGTGGTGAAAATGTGGTTTTAATGAAGAAAAAGTCCACAATACAACAACTGAAAACGTTCCTCAGACCAGGCAGCACGGCTTAATGGAGACCAGGGTTAACACCGGTAGAGCTGGAATTACGAGAGGCAAAGGAGTTATTCCAGCAAACACTTGAGGATCACAGGCTAACTCAGGAAATCACAGACACGCTCAGACTAGGACCCGACAAAAGCCCAAGAGACACAGGAGGGTTTAAATACATAGTGAGGCAATCAGGGAAACTAGACACACCTGGGGGTAATCAGGGGAAGACAGGACGACACAGAGAACACAGGAAGCTTCAAAAATAACACCAAGAACCACGGATCATGACAACATATAGTATATACTATAATATAGATTTTTTATCGTATGTATAATTTAAGATAATAAATCAGCTGTAATGAGAAAAGTATTTTTAAATAGAGCTGCTTGCATAACCTGTATGAATAAGATGGAGATATTTTGGAATCATTATATTATAGACTTCCTTCCATTCCAATGGGCTTTTTCAGGGAGCTGCAGAGAAATTGAATTGAGAGCTCAGTCCGAAAGAACTGATAAAACAACTAAATTATAATTTTGTAAAATAAAATAAAAAATCTTTATAAGAAAAACTGTCCTGGACAAATTAAAATACATTGCTTACCAACGGTGAATTAACACACCTGTCAACAAGTACAGAAGTATTTCTGTACATTTCTTGAACATTACAGATCTCTCATGCTCTC
>JAUZNJ010028550.1:0-16012 GCA_034780135.1 Jordanella pulchra | reverse complement strand
TCCGAAGGCTTGTAACTCCTAAGGTTGAGTAGGCTGCGTGCTTAAAAGGACGCAGCCAGCTAAATGAGACACAGCTACAGACCACCATAAGCTAATAGGCATACAATAGGCTAACATAGCATATGATAAACATAGCCATAGTAAAGCTCAATAGACATGCTAATATACCAATATTACATTTCTGATGTTAACATAATAGCACATCCCATTATTAATGGGACAATATAGCATTCCAACATGGGAGAGAATATGCTAACATACATAGCATATGCTAACATACATAGCATAGCATGAGCCAAGGAAAATATACCAAAGGTTTGCTAACATAGTATAGCTTTACAGCCATTGTGTAGCATAGCATATGCTAATAGACGTGCTATGTACAAAACTGATATGGCAAATGTTAATTTAGTTAAAAAAAATACTTCATTAATCCTAAAGGAGAACTTTAGGATTAATTCAGTGAACTGTTTTAGATGCTAATAACTGTAGGAAGGAAGGATCTCCTGTAGCGGATCTGGAGAAGCCTCTGACTGAAGACACTCTGTTGTTGTTGCTTAAAGGTCTTCTGGAGAGGATGTGCAGGGTTCTCCAAAATGTTCTACAAATATGTAATATTAGCATCTGCTAATCTGCTCTAACGTCAACATGCACTATGGTGTTGGTGGCCATAGAAATGCACACAACTTCTTGTTGTATTATTTTCTGCTTCAGGATGAACTCCACAGAAGTCAAACTGTTGCAAACAGAGTGGAGCTCCCACTGCGACACCATGCAGTGTGGGAAGGGAGGGGGGATGTAGATTTAGTAAGGCGGTAAAATGCATTGTGAAACAGAGCAAGTGGTTGCCACGGAGACAGAACAACTACTCATGTAATGAAGATCTTTCTTTTTTTTTTTTTTTAGGGGCTCAGATAACAAAAGGCTGGAATCAATCATGGTTTAAGCAGAGCCCTTTAATGGGGGCTGGTTAAAACTTCAGACTGGGTGGAGGAGAGACAGTTTATGGGATCTCCATGGAATATTCCCCAAATCAGGAGTTAAAAAAAATCTCAACTTAATGAGCCGTTTTTACTGTAGAGAGATCAGGATTTACAAAGAAACACCAAAGATCTGGCTTTGTATTTACAGGCAGCCGCTTGGCAATATATTAGAACGACAAATTAGAAATCAAAGTTTGTTCATTTCAAAAATAGAGTAAGGAGGAGAAATTCTGCTCAATAATTTGGCTAATAACAAAAAATAAAGATATATCAGCCTTTGTAGTCAAGCTGAACCTTTCCTGTTTTCATGACATCATCCATGGTACCCTGGAGGTAGAGTGGCAGGGAAGAAAGGAGGGAGGCACCACAGGATTGGATGCTGTGAGGAAGGTGCTGACAGAGGTGTTAGTGTAGTTAGTGTTAGGGTAGATAGTGATGTGGAGCAGCCCCAAAAAAGGAGGGATGACTTACAAAATACACTGTTATAACGGAGAAGAAGGACAGAAGAAGAAGGTCCTTAATCTGATGAGGGTGAGATGAAGAGTTAGAGGAGACGAACTCAAGAACAGGAAGGAGAACTTTGATTTCTTTCCTGTGACTAAGTTTCCGGCTAAACTTTTTATGTTTACAGTCAGAACATTTAGAAACGATGCAACGGGGCTACTGACGATGGTAAAATCCACGCAGCTGTACTTGGAATGAGAAGGCTGAACTGATGGTAGAGAGGCAGCAGAATGAGGGTCTATCACACAAACTGGTGTCTCACCATCTCCTTGAACGTCTGAGGTCCATAGCGTCAAGTTGTCACGTAGCAGCTGCATGATAAGTGTTGAGTCTTTATAACTTTCCTCACTCAGAGTGTCCAGTTCTGCAATAGCGTTGTCAAATGCTTCCTTCGCCAACCTGTTAGGGCGATGCAAGGGAGACAGATGAAAAACACGGCAAGCTACTGCAGCAGACATGACAGCAAGAGGAAAAAGGATCAAAGATGCTCATTTTAGTCTGAAGCCCACCGGTTTTAGCACATCGTCTGGATGGGTGAGAATGTTCCCCGCAAAGACTGATTTTAGAAAAACTTTTTCCTGCACCAACCTCTAACTCTTAAGATTTCTTTTCTAAATACACGATCCAAAAATCACACCACCTTCTGTGGTGTTGCTTTGAACACCAGCTAACCACTTTAGAGCTGTACCTGCATGCCCGGTCCGGCGAGTTGAGGATTTCATAATAGAAAACTGAGAAGTTAAGGGCCAGTCCCAGACGAATGGGGTGCGTTGGAGGGAGTTCGATCATGGCGATGTCACTGGCAGCTTTGTAAGCTACCAAACTGTTCTCCGCCGCCTCCTTCCTGTCGTTGCCTGTGGCAAATTCTGCCAGGTACCTGTGGTAATCTCCCTTCCTAGACAGGAAGAGCATCAATACATGCAGAGTGAGAGGCTTAAATCACACTTGGAGAAACTAGGAGACTGAATATAAGTGAGGAAACTTTCCTTCATATTAAAGCTAAAAATAAAGTCTCCAAATTAAATAAAAATTTCAGAAACCATTAATGCAGTTTGGAAAAAACACACGCAGAGTGCTAAATCGTGGTTAAATACGTTGGTATTCTACGTACATTTTGTAGTAGAAAACCTTGGATTCTCCTGTGACTGCAGCTAAGATGAGGTGTTTGTCCAGAACATCCAGAATGTCGTTGCAGATCGATTTCAGCTCCTTCTCTACCTGCGGACAGAAACAAAAACACAACCACTGCAGTCGGTTGTTACGGCTACCGATGAGAGCGCAGTGCTGGACAGGAGCAGTGTGAATCTGCCATCCCTGAACGTTCCCATGAAGATTCTTCTTTAGAGCTGGTCTTAGACCCACAGTAACAGAGACTTTAAATCTTCACCCACACAGTCTGTGGCTGCATTCATGTACCCCCCCCCCCCCTTAGAACCAGTCATTTACCTCTGAAACCTTGATTGCTTCAAGAGATATCAGCCACTTTTACCTATTTTTGAACCCTGTTTTGCAGGTATCAGTAGCTACAGCTTCAGCCTCTAAATGATCTTTTAAAAGCCATTTTGCAGGACTGAATGATAGATTTTTTAAAAAGTTATCGCAACATTTAGTTATATTGATACAGGTACAGATATTAGTTATGATATTTAAATAAAATTAAAACCTCTATTTGTTTTGGTGGACAATCCTCTGTCTTTGCTTTATAGAAACATTCAATAATGTATTTTTTTTTTCACTTAAAAGCACAAAATATTCTGCTGATGTCTTTATTTTACTGATACGTTTAATGATGGGCTTTGATTCTGTTTATTATTTGTAGTTAAATTATTAAACCTGTATGTCATTTGCACAAATGAATGATTTATAAAAGAAAAAAAGAAAAAATCACATTTTTGACGACCGATTTGAGAAAACTATTGAAAACAGACCTTTTCAAATATAAAACATTCATTTTCATCTTCTGCTTGAGAACTACTGGTAGCTATAGTGACAACCTACTTCATAAATAGACAAGATGATTCACAGATTATAATAACTTACAAGACGAATGCATAAATAAATGAAAAAAATGTTAGATATGTGATTTAATTGAATTAGTTAGAGGTCGACCGACCTCTAGACAGATCTGATTTTGGCTGATTATTTTTCCATTCAGTCTAACCGATCCCTGATATGCTCGAATGATTTTTTGGGGGGCCAAATCTTGCAGACGATCTTGGTTGTTCTTCCTCCACTAACATGATAAAAACATCTAGCTGAGACCCAGACGGACCGTTTTCCTGTATTCCCGGATCATCTTTAGTTTGTCCTCGCCCCCTTTGTTCTCCTCCTTCTGCTCCAGGCTGCTGATGATCCTCCATGATGCTCTCCTGGCTCCAATCACGTTCTTATACGCTACGGAGAGCAGGTTCCTCTCCTCCACGGTCAGCTCCACATCCATGCTGGCCACCTTCTTCATAGACTCCACCATTTCTGAGACAAAAGGGAAACAAAGAACAACAGGAACCGTTTTGAACCTTAATTCAAGACTGACAATTTGTCTTTGCAGAGAAAATATGACACGTTTCCAGAGAAGTGTAGGAGTCCTGCAACCAAATTTTCCATTACAAGGATCTAAGATCAATACTGATGTAATAAGTCTCTGGGAAAAACACTGTTTCCCAGTCTGCTAAAAGCAAACACGTGTGCGACCTTGATGGAGGTTAATAAAGCAGCTCCTCCATCCAGGTGACATCTAACGCCACCAACTGAGCAATGATGAAACCAGATCCACAGGAGAACCTGGAAAGCTCCCGCCTCTTGTCCTTCATCTGCTGCTCTCTAAAAACCACACTATGATTGATCAGATCCACTTTAATGTCATTCAGGGATGGAAAATACAGGGTGGAACCAAAAACACTTCAGACATGTGGAGAATAATCTCATTTCTGATCAGATATCTAATGACAGGTTCAGCCAGCCCTGAACCAAGGATGCTCCCGGTGGGTCAAAGACTGTAGATCCTTGGCCAAAACAAACTGATCTAAAAGGCAAAAACTTCACATTTTAACCACTGCTTCCAATCAACAGCAGCAGCTGCTGCTCTGAAATATGTGGAAAATGCAAACCTGCTGGATTCTTGCTATGGGAAGAGGTCACCATGCATTCTTTGGGATGTGAGAAATCCACTGAAGGGTGAGCAGGCTATTACCGCTATCAGTGTTTTTAATAGTTTCAAGAACAGGATGCAGACAAGCAAAAGGAGGAGGGAAAAAATCAATCAGGGACCAGAAACGTTCCAGCCATTGCCTGGCTGGACCTGGTGTGGACATTTTCCCACTCAGCCTGCTGGTTCAATATGTGAAGATCAGCAGCTGAGTCAGAGCAGCAGTAAGGCGTTCCTGCTGACCTCTGTGGTCATCTGGAACACGGCAGGAATAAACCGGAACAATTCAACGAGGCCTAAAAACCTGCTGTGAGCCTCTTCCTAAGATTATATATGATTAATTACTTCCTTATTGCCATTTGCTTTTGAAAGCTAAACCCCTCTTTACTACCAGTTTTATGAGACAATGGTTTTACAGTTAATAAATGTGATTAATCAGTCTGTCAAGTTCAAATTCTGTGCTTGCAATAGCCTTTTTGTGCAACAATTTAATCAAACAAAAGGAAATTTGTTTTTCTTTATTGCAGTGAGGAGTTCCAGGAATGAACTGTAAAAATCAAAGCTTATTTTCATTCAATTGTAAAATGTTATCCAAAAAAAAAAGCTCCGTGTCTCGCTCTGTTACCATGCAAACAGATAAAACTGAGTTATAACATTACCTTAAAGCAACAAGAAAAAAAGAAAATTCACATTATCAGCTGTCTTTTCAGAACCTCAGGTTTGACAAGGGACAAAACTGCAAAGGTCTGAAATGGTGATTATTCAAAACTTTTCAGACTCAGCGCTACAGTTTTGATGTATAAAACACTAATGTTCACTATGAAGTCACCCCAGACATTTCTAAAGTCTGCAGACCCTCAGGGAAGGAAAGAAGGAGAGAGGAAAGACATAGAGCAGTAAGAAAGTAGATACAGAAATAAATGATACATTTCAAAAAAATTCACATTTTTCCATAATTTATTTACTATTTCCATACCTATTATGGTCTGGAAAATACTAAAATCCAAATCCAGACTTCTTTATAACCCTAGTGGAAAAGATCTCATCAGATTCTACTAGAATAAGACTGGACAGAGAATGTCCTGGGATCAAAAGGAATAAGTTGAGGAATGGTGCATGGGGAAAAAAAACAGAGGCCTGGGTCTTTTCTCCTGAGGATGAATGGATGAATGCTTTAGACAATGGGACAGGGAGGAAGGTCTGATAGTAAACATGTCACATTTTCACTCCAACAGACAAAAACTCCACTTTCAAAACATAAGGGCAACAGTGCAACAATTGCAACACTGTAGCTGGTTTAATTTTGACCCCCACATGATCATTGGATCATATGAAGGGTGTTTAATCCAATTTAAGGTGAAGTGACTTGATTAGAGACAGGACTTTTTTTTCTTTTTTTATAATTAAAACCAAATTAAATAGCCTTAATTTCTACCTGCTGTACAGAAGCCATTAACAGTTGAATTAAAGGACAAGTCATTTTTTAATCTTTTTATAGGTGCGTGCTTTAGTTGAGTCAGCTTCTGATTAATTTATTGTTACTTCATTTTATATCCTAATGTTATTTTATAGCGAGTTATAATCAGAGAAATGTATGAATGGTTTTATTCAAATTAGAGATGGAATGTCAGGACTGAGAAAGGGCTAACCAGCTAGTTAGCAGTTAGCCAAGTAGCGTTAACATGGGGCTAGCTTAGCTCCGCGGCTTTAACGGAAATGTTCGCCGGTTGCCGAATCACCAATTGGGGCACGTTTTCAGCAAACAGTCCCTATTTTCTGTCGGGACTGAGACCGGTTATTATCAGGTAAAGATGTTGCTTTACTAGTCATGGAAACTCTCCGCCATTTTGTGTCCTCTCAGCCAACAGATCCATGTGAACGGTGTACCTGCATCTCCAAGCCCCCCTGCGCTGCGCATGGAGACAGGCAGGCGGCGGCCGGAGCACTCCGTGGTGACCGTTATTAGCAGTGTGTGTCTCCAGCCTTACCGTCGTATCTCTCCGCCTGCTCGGCCAGTTTCGCCTGGTACACCAAGTTCTCCCTGTCCGCCATGGTGCTCAGGTAGCGGGGAGGGTTTGCTTTAGCGTCCCGGTGGAACCCCGGGGGGGGGGGGGGGGCGATTATCGGGCTGCTTGTAGAAGCCTGGCGGTGGATCAGCTACAGCTCTGTCGCTCCGCTGAGCCGAAGACCCACCGGTGAGCAGAGGCGTGAAGATGGCGTCGCTGCTCCATCCGGGAAATCCACGCAGCGGCATCATCCACGCCTCCCACGAAGCTCGAAAAACCCACCAAACTTAAGAGATTTTCCCAAAATATTAATTCATATATTAAAAAAAAACTCAAAGATATTATTCCAAAAATATATTTAAACGCGTTCATTTGATTTCATGGTTTTTATTTAGAATTTAATTCCGTGTTTTTTTGTGTTGTTTTGTTTTTTTGGGATGCTATGCAAGTGGAACGATTTCTGCTTATACTTCATTATTTTTTGTGCATAAAAACCTCAAATTTGTTCATGTTTAATCGATGTCAAACAAACTTAATGACCTTTAAGCACCAAGGAGCTGTCAGGATTGTGGGAAAGCAATATTATTATGTATCACTGGATGAAATTCCCTGTTATTTATCCAGTAAAACATAAAAAACCCCACGCAAACATCGGAGCAGAAAGACCTAAAGAGCAAAAAAAAAAAAAAAGGACTGGTTTATCCCATCATATGCTGTAAAATAATTCGGGTTTTAAACTGTTAGCAGCAGTTTTAATGCATATTATTATTAACCTAGACAGTTTACCATAGTTTTCATCGGTAACCTAAATATTTCATCATCAATTACTGGCAACACTGCATGTAACTGCAGCTCAGTTTTTGCTTAAAATATGTGACAACCCTTAATTCATGCTACATCTGCAACGTTTTAGTTTGACAGCTGCTCTGAGAAAACAAAAGGCTGCAAAATTTAAGATTTCAAGTCTTCAGACTCTTAGCAAATCAACTCATAATTGTTTTGTCTCTGGAGTATAGAGCTCATACGCAATGTAGGACGAAAAAAATGGATCTATGAGAAGATTGTCATAGGAAGCTAAAACCAGGTGTCTTTTCCTGCTTGTTTTTTTTTTTTTTTAAATTGAGGTTGTCAAGCAAGGAAAAGAATGGAAAAAAGATGGAAGTAAAGGACACAAGGAAGCAATGAAGGAAGGACAGAAGACAGGAATAAAGGTAGGATATGAGTGCAGAGGAGAAAAAGACAAAGGGAATTTTATAGGATTACAGGTGATTGTCTGAAAACGCAATTATTGTTCTAATTCCTTTTTTTTCATTGATCCAGAATTATGAAAATACTAAAATAAAAATCCAGACCTGCACAGACCAGCTCAGAAAGACAGATGGACTGCAGTGAGTCAGAAATATTGCATACATTTATTTATTAATGCAGTATATGCAGTGTAGTCCAGACTGCCTGTGGCTCAAAGTCCTTAATGAGCATTTCATTGTTATAAAACATGGCATCTTTGTAGTGTACAAAAATATCTTCCTTACATTTTACTCCAAGATTTAATTACAATAGAAGCTGAAGGAAAAAAACAACCTCTTAGATAAATGTAAACTTAGACAGGGTGAGAAAAACAATCCATCCATACAGTATTAATAATACATTGTTTTTTTTTTATTCTTCCTAAAATACAATTGAAAAAAAGGTTAAATTTGTTCTTATAAACTTAAGAAGTCTGGAAAAAATATTGACAACAAAACTTGTGGGATAATTTTTAAGGCAGATAAAGAAGGACTTCAAAGAGGGCAAAAAAACCTACTACTAACAAGTACTACACACAGGAGATTTCTTTCTTTTTTTCCCTGTAAAACATGGATTTTAGTTACAAAACCTTTTCAAGTCACAAAATTATTTGTTCTACTGCTTAAACAAAGAGAAAAAGTAAAATAAAAAAAAGAAAGCAAAGACCTTGTGGTTTTAATCCCAGAGAAAAATGATTATAATTCCCACATTTAAGGAGCACTTTGTTTTGATTATTCTGGTTAACTGTCATAATATTAATTAACATCAACAGGACAAATCTACAGTAAAGAAACGTCAGGTTATTCATGTTTTATTTTTTAATTGAAAACATAAGTGATTAATTGTGAATGATTTTTAAAATGCTGGTATAGAAAGATACGAAATCAAATAGCAAGGAGCGTTTCATCTTCGATTTGCACTAAGGTTGGATAAAAAGGAAGCTTCTGCATTTAAGAGAGTTCAAGAAAATATAACAAAAAACAACGTTTTTACCAAGAAGATATTTACCTTTAATGTTATCCTTAAAGCTACCATTAGTAATATTTTTTTAATTTTAACCTTTATTCTCAATCATTCACACCATATCTGTATTTTAAAGTCAAAATATTTAATTAAATCAGCTAAATTCAGCAAAAATATCTATAGTATCTGAGCTGAATGTAGTGTGGACTAAAGGAACCTTTCTGGCTAAAAAGGCAATTTTCTGAACATCATTTTAAATAATCTAAATCTTTAAATCTTCGCTGCTTTTCCATTCATTTTCAGCTTCACACGATTTAAATCAATTCTTTTTGGTTTCAAAGCCACTGAATTCTGTTCTATTAATCACTGAATACAAAGTTTAGATTTGATCTTTGATAGATTTTCTTTTCTTTTTGGTTTCGGATACCATCTATCTGCTCTTTATGTGAAAATAATTTCATACTCAATCAGTGGATCAACCGGGTCAATTTGGCGTTTCTGGTTTCATGGCAAAACAAATAAAAACAGACCCGTTTCATGAAAGGAATCCAGAGAAAAAAAAGCTTGAAGAACTTTGGATCAGGAATTCTTCACATGTATTATCATTTGGTTAAAGGCTTCTTGATTCATTTCAAACTTTAAGACTTTTTTTTTCCATCTGTGGTTTAAAGTAGCACAAAAATGTGGAAAAACTAGTAAGACAAAAAACTCGTCTAAAATCTTATTTCAACACGTTAGCAGAGGCCTCGTTCTCCTGAATGTGAAGGTAGTTTTAAATGAGCTTAAACAAAATGTATTCAAATCTGAGTGCTGGAAGCTCCTGTGCAGATGTTTGATCAAAGTGAAAAAAAAAATGGTAATAATAAGATTTTACAAAGACTGATGATAAAAAAAAAAAAAGACATGAACTGTTCTTAAGCTACAGAACAATATTTTGATCAACCAGACATTTAAAAATCAGGCAATCTGGAAGCCCAGGAATTATCTGCATCATTGCAATAAATATCAAATCAACGTATAAAACCCACCATCAATTCAAATCCATTTAATCTGAAACTGCTTTTTTACCTTGCTTCCAACACACCAGCAGGTTTAAGTGGCTTAGAATCAAGGTTAACCCCGACTCGCCAACACCAGTCTGACCTCTGTTTAAACCGTCCATCAAAATGGCCGCAGCAGACCCGTCCAACGCGTCTCCTGCTGGCAGACCCAGCAGATCCCGGTTCAGATCAGCTCGTCGGCTCGGACGCGGTGAGCCTCCTCCTTTCCGAGCGCGACGGAACGGTTGGGAGGGACTGGAGGCGCCGGCTCGGTTCTCCTCAGCTCTCGTCATCGGGGTGTTGCTGCTCCAGCAGGCGGACATGGGTGAAGGGGAAGTGGCCTTGTTTCCCCTTGCATTCGCCCTCCCACTGGCCGTTGACATTGATCTTGGTCACTTTCACCATGTCCCCTACCTGTGAGTGACAAAAAAAACCCCACCAGAGTTACTTTCTTCTGCAGAGCTCCCCTGTGAGACTGTTTATGTATAGCTGCAGGTATTAGACCGACCCTTTCTTTTGAACTACAGTTTACCATTACAGCCTTTATTGATTTCTTAAATAATAATCGTTTGTAGCGTTATAAATGAAGTCTAAAGGTGAGGGAAGCCTTTAAAAAGAAGCTAGCTCCACGTTTTCTACAGAAGCATGTGGAAAATAGCAGCTAAGGCGAAAAGAAATAATATTTAGTGACCCAATTTAGCTTTTTTGAAACGTGTTCAAAGGAGCTATAAGAATAAAGCGAGTTTTAACCTATTGATCTAGAGGGGTTTTATTTCAGTAGATTTCCACTGATACAGAGGAAGACAGACACTGTGGCTTTAAAATAATTGTTTAACTTCTCTGTTCAATTGAAAAAAAAAAAAACTACTTAGACAAAAAGGGAAACTAGAATCAGCAAAAATTTGTTTCAGCAGATATGAGAAATATGACTAGAAAAAAGTATTTAACCCAACAAAACTTAATTTTCTGATGTCAAAATGTCAGGATTTTCCAATAATTGACGCAATAACAATCAAATGTATGACTTCAACTTCACAGAACTGTAAAATTAAAAGAGTGATTTAGGGATTTACTCCTCTCCTTGGTTTTATCTTTTATGTCTCCCCACTGTAGATCTTAAATGACCCATTGAGGTCTTTCCAGGGACGTAAACAGTCAAAGTAATTGTTTTGTTTCTGTTCTTGTTCACATAGAAGCAGCCAATAAGCTGCCTTTCTGCTGTGCTTGCTGATGGCTACTGTCCTACAGATAACTGCCCTCCTTTATGGGGGGGGGGGCTCTGTTTTTCACTAACCTCGTTCAGTAAAGAAACAATCCAACATTGATGAATGGACCAATGTCCCACAGTGTGCTGGTAATGTCAGAACATTATAAAGGCTCCCAGAGCTCAACAGAGTTGGTGAAGAGAAACTTTGTCTTCCATCACGTATGACAGTAGATGACTGAGTCGAGCTACGCTGCCCTGGGGGAGAGGATGCTCGGGGGACATGAGAGCAAGAGAGAGGGGTTCCTACCTCCAGCGCCAGCGCCGTCTTGTCATAGGCGTTGGGCACCCTTTTCTGAATGGCCCTTGCGTACACCGGGCCCTGCTGCAGATTGGGGAGCTGGGAGTTCACCACTGGTTGAGCGTACGGACCGGGGTCCCCCAGTGGGCTGTCTTGTGTGCTCCCCATCCCGTCTGGACCAGCTGCTTCCCCCCCAACACCAGGGGCACCCAAATTGGCTGAGGTGGGTGAGGCGGGTCGGTACTTTTCCACATACGGGACGGGGATCATCCCGACTCGTCCCTCCTGATTGGTGGCGCTCCACCACTGATCCTCTGGCTTCTCCAACACGCGCAGGATGTCTCCCGCTCGAAAGGGCAGGTCTTCCTCATCGTTCCCAGGGAAGTCAAAGAGCGCGCGGACGTACTCTGTCTCCTTTGGCTGTTGGGGGACGCCAGGAGAGGGGGTGGCAACGGTTGCGGTGCTCCTGGACTTCCCAACAGGCTCTAGGAGCGTAGTGGTGTCCAGATAGTGGATCTTATAGAACTCTAACAAAGCTGGCAGCGCCTCAAACTCCTGGTCCCCGATCTGAAACCGAGGAGCCGCCAAACCTGAGAGAAAAATGAAATTTTACTTTCATGTCTGGCTCTACAAAAACCTTAATAGAAAACCTGGAAGAAACCACGTCTCCTCTTTGTTTACTGCTGCTTAAGCACAGCCAAAAGTTCTGAGTCAAAAATCAAAGTCCTAAACTTTACACATTTTGATGTTCAGCAAGAAGATCATGAACTAAATCTGCTCCAACGAGTAAAGATTTGTCTGATCAAACAAAGCATTACACCGGAGCCACATTTACCAACACACAGATTAGGAAGCAGCTGGCCCGAAATCTGCCAGTAAGAAGTCAGAATTAAACCTGCAACTTTCTGTTTCGTAAGACAACTATTTGGTTTTCAGAAACTAGGTTAAAAAAAAAAAATCATCTGCTAGGGGTTCGATTCCCAAAAATCACAGCATGTTTTTACAAAATTATTTTTACATACATCGCATCAGCAAATACAAAAGAGGTCTCATTAAACATTTTTTTTAGCTGTATGCTGGAAAACATTGTAGTAAAAAGACATAAATGACTGTAAACTTTGTATAAAACGAATCTTTATGTGTTCAATGATGGAGATGTCGACATAAATTATTTTTGCAAGAATATTCTAATTGATTGATTGGATCCGTATATATTTGTGCACCTCCAGGCTTCCGTAGTTTTGTGGTACAAGTACAAGACCTGGAGAGAATCTAAGCTTAATTGCTACAAAAGCACAATGAGATCTAGTAGAACCGCTGTTAAGGAGTCGCTTACAACTGGATCTGGCTGTTGAGGGGGGACATGAAGGGTTCTGGTGGTACCAGAACCTCAGGGAGCCCATTTACTGTGTGGGTCTGATAAAAAAAGGAGGGTCGGTTAAAAGAAACACTCAGGAGGAAATCAAACAGCGTGAGGAGCTCTGAGCAGGATGGATCACAGACATTCCTGAAACGCCAATCTGTTCAGTCATGTCCCAGCAGTGACATCAGAACCTCCAGGTTTCTGTTGGACCCCTCCCCCTCAGTACTCTCACCTTAAAACTAAACCAATGCTGTTCAAACACACCTGGAAGAATAATAAGTCTTACCTGAGCCCGACAGCCTGTTGTTACTCAGGTTGTTGATAATGTAGTGAGAAACTTTGGAGTTCTCGGAAACGGAGAGGACATAGTCTCCTGGAATAGTGATCGAGTCCCGAACCAGGAAGACTCCGTGTCTCTGTCCCTGTAGCAGGGAGACCGCTTCTTGGCGGCTCAGGTGGCCCCAGTACCAACTAGCACGATCCTCGGTATCAAAATGACCGGCCATGGCAGCGGAGTCCGGTCCGAGGCTTCAGGCCAGGCCCGCCTTCTCACACAACTCATACAAGAATTTCGGTTTCCCAACACCGCGGCTGGGAAACAAACGCAACAAAGTCACTACTTGGAGATTTCAAACAGTGAAGTTATGTTACGTTTAAAAAGCCACTGAAACAATCAAAACCATTTATTGCTGCGCTTTAAAACCCCAAACTGATCTAAACTTACGAGCGACAACCGCCTCCGGGACTGAAATGGCGGATCTAGGGAAAAGTTGACCTCATCTACCGGAAAGGGATGCCCGGTCAACGGGAAGCGCTGCGTTCATGGACCCCCTTAAAAGTACGGGAATACTGCAGGATACTCCAAAGTTCCGTGGCATGGATTTTACAATAACTGACTGGACCATTTGGTATTTTATAATAACTGTTCCTTTTTCCAGGATAGGATTTGTAATAAGCAATAATAAGTAATAATTGTAATAAATTTATTGATCAGGAATTTATTACACGACTTTACGGACCCCCGGAGCTGCATAGCGGGCAAAAAAAAAAATTGCAAATGACTTTAGTATGAAAACAATTGTTTAAGAATACAGCGTTCATGTGTGTACTATACTATTATGTTGTTACAATTCTACACATGTATTATAAGTACGATTTATTAAAGGTTCTGAAAATATAAGTTGTCTATATTGTAATAATTTGAAAACAGAGGTAAAATTATACAATTTGAAAAATGTAACTTTCATATTAAGCATTTTATTTATGTTACTGTACGAGGATAATATTGATCTATTCTGAAAGGAGACTTAAAGTGCATTGTTCGGCAGGAAGTACCGGTCCAATCTGGCTGAGATGACTGTAGTTTTCATTGATCAAGAGGCCCGTTTGAATCTTACGGATACAAACATCACCTGAACTGCATTTAGACAGGTTGTGTTTTCACTCAGCGTGCTATAATATATTTGTTAATCTATCTAGACCCAAACAGGGTTAAAAAACAAAAATCAACCAAATGACTGAGACAAGATGTTTTTAATCATTGATCTGCACATTTGTCAGCTTCAGAATATCTTAAGATATATGTTCTGATAAAAAAGGGTCATTTTTTTTTTCAAATGTAATTTATATATGACCTCGTTTAGTCACAGTATGAAATTTATATAGGTACACCATAAAAATGTTTTCATTATGTGATTAGCATTGTAATACAGATGGATGGATATCCGTGATATGTGCTGAGCATATTTTGTGCCAATTCTTGAAGCTAATAATTTTTTTCTTTTTCTTTTGCAATTAACATAAAATTGACCCAGTGACAAAAAATTATACCAGGGGCTAATTTTAAACAAACGTGAATGTATACTCATGTATCAGCTCATAACAATAGAAGGGGAAAAAAAAACACTAATATTGGCCAGCTGATTCATTAGTTACTATTTTTACAATATATTAACATATTATAGTGTTGAGACATTAAAAAATTTATAGTTAAAAAATGATAAAGCTCATGCTTTATTTTGCCTAGATTCCAGCTCTCTGCTAAATCAAAATTTATTTAGGTTTTACTTTGTGATTATAATAATATCAACAGATATTATTCTTCCTAAAATGTTATAAAAAATTTAAATCAAAATCAGTTTTGATCAGTTGGTTTTGTGTTTTCTTTGCTCTCAGTGACTGATTTTGATTTTCTTTTATGTGGGTGGAATGTTTAATCAATCAATATCAGTTCTTCTTCTCAATTTTGGTGAAAAAACATATTTGTCTTTGTGATATTATAATCTTATAGAATGTGAGGATATTTCTATCCACTGCTTCTTTCCGAACTATTCTAGCCTATTAGATTTAGCATTGTTAACCCCACATATATGTTTAAACAAAAAAACATATAAAGCAAATTAAAACAGTCCTGAACTTTAGTCTTTAGAATTACCCCTGAGTTGATTTTTGTTTGTTTTGAGTGCTTTTTTTCAACATTCTTTTTGTTTCTTTTCATCAGATTCACCAGTTTTTGTTTTCCTTTCTGGAAGTAGAAAATTCATATAATTATCACAACACAACCATTTAAAGTTAAATAAAGACAAAAAAATTATGACTTTTTTATTTTTTTCAAATGTGATTTCATTGCAAAGTACATAAACCTTACTGAGATTAAAATCCTAATCCGTAGTTGGTTACCCAGCGTTCCTACACATTTCAGGTAAAAGTTCCAGACTTTTCCAGAGCCCTATAGTTCCCAGTTTTTTTTTTACATTAATTCTAAAATAACAAACAAAAAACGTACATTTCTGGCTCATGTTATTTTAGTTAGCACAATTCAGTAGGCAGGGTTTATATGAGGATGATAAAAATAGAAGGTGGTGGGAGACAAGGTAGAACAAATGGAAGAAAGGGAAATAAGGGAGAACTCACAGATGACATTTGCTAAGACAAAAAAGATTAATGACAAACAAAAATGAAGGTAAGAAATAGGAAGAGCAGAAAGTTGGAACGAAGAAAGAGAAACAGGATAGAAAAAGTTTTTATGAAGGAGGTTGTTGGAGACACAGGGAAATGAGGAATGGTTGGAAGGAAGGAAGGAAGGAAGGAAGGAAGGAAGGAAGGAAGGAAGGAAGGAAGGACGGAAGGAAGGACGGACGGAAGGAAGGAAGGAAGGAAGGAAGGAAGGAAGGAAGGACAACAAAGAGAAGTGGAAAGGAGAAGAAAAGGTGGAGT